>CAEGAF010117394.1:0-27407 GCA_903067075.1 Micropoecilia bifurca
GACCCCAGGCCACTGGAAGCAGGGTTTTGTATTGTTAAATGTTGGTGAATAAACACCCAGTGGGATTGCACCGTTTCTCTGCCTCAAGTCTCCTACTTCCTCCAGCCGCTAAGGGCCAGTCTAACATTCCACAACAGTCCTTTGTGATGATGTGAACTGGCTTTTGAGTTGCTTATGTAACACGTTTCAGCTGTTGTTTTTACACCAAAGTTCTAACATCCAACAGAACTGGAACACACCATAAATCAATATTTGGCCTAAAAGTGTCATTATTTATTTTTGTGCAAACTAAGCCAGATGCAGGAGAGATCAGATTCAATTTGTTTCTGCCCAAAAGTCTAAAACTGCCATTTACTTGAGATTTTTCCCCAAAGAATTGGGGAAGTGAAAAACTGTCATACATGCAGTTTTTCAGCATGTATTCATTCAGCCAGCACAACCATAGTGCTGGCTATTTAATTCCATTCAGTTCTATCTGTATTATATTACTACATCAATCAATGTATGTAGATCAAATTATGTTGACTGAAACTTGTTGGATTCTCTTTTGACTCATTTCTCTACTCTCCAATTTAACTTTGTGTTTCGGAAATAAAAACTTATAGCTGATATGTCACATCCTGTTATTTTCCTCAGGTTCATCTCAAACCTGAGATGATTTGTGTTGCTTTTATTCAACTTAGAACTTTGTTCCAGATAGGATAGAAAACTGCAGTCATTCAAAAGATGGTAGCATGATATCAAAACAGTATTGGTAAATAAAAAAACACATTTACATTTTGTGTGTCTATGGAAGAATCTTTCTTTGCATCCATCAGGCTCTTCTATTTGCTGATCTGTTTTTGCAGATTTTCACTGCTGTTTTAAGTGTCTCTGTGATATACTCCAAGTCTCTGAGGTTAGAAGCTCTCCTAACCATCACCCTAATCTTTAACTCACTCCACTCAGTGGGTCCAGCTTATGTTCAGGTGCACCTAACAGTCTGGAAATGATGGTACTCTACCAGAGGTATGAATGATTTTAGTATGTAAATCTTTCTCTGATGAACTCAAAGTTGGAGATTATTCTAACACTACTCCCTCTCTGGGGTTGGCATTGAGGTCAGGGGTCAAGGGTCAGGGCTCTGTGTGGAACACCCTCACTATTCACAACTTTCTGCATTGTTCGCTGTCTTGTGCTCATTGTTCTTTAACTTTCCCATATTTCTCAATTTTGAACATACAAATAAATGCAACTATCATGAAATATGAGGCTGATTAAATAAAAAAGGAATAGCTTATAGATTTACTAATTACTCCTAGAAGCTTCAGTGATTATGAAGGTGAATATTTTTCTGTTGACTGTCCTCCATTGTAACTAAACACAAAATCCACTGAAATGTAAGTGTTTTAATGGAAACAAATCTTTTATTGAAGTGGTGTGATGGTTTATATTGTGTAACACTGAAAAGCTATTTCAATCAAATGTAAAGTTGATAAATTAAATTAAATTTAAAGTTGGGAAATCAGACGCTCTACTGAATGTCAGTGGTACAGCGATACTCTTATTTACAACAAAACTCATTTTCTTTCTTTCTGTCTCTTGTCTCCACCCCTCCTCCCTCCATCATCCCCTCCATCTAGCAGACATGGCTCAGACCCCAGTGCTGACCACCCCCACCCCTCCCCCACCTCCGCCCCTGCCACCCGGCTCCACTGTGACCTCGGCACCCGCCACCCCCACCACCCCAGCCGGCCATCCTCCTCCTCCACCGCCGCCGCCTCCTCTCCCTCCCACCCTGACCCCAGGCGGGACACCACCTCCTCCACCAGGCCCCCCCCCTCCACCCGGGGCCCCGCCGCCTCCCCCGGCTCCGCCCCTTCCTGCGGGACTCTTCTCTCCCACGGAGGACCGCCCCCTGTCAGGCCTGGCCGCTGCCCTCGCTGGAGCCAAGCTGCGTAAAGTGCCAAGGGTGAGCAGCCGACTAGAAGCTCCTGATGCCACCAACTGTATCTCCATAAAAAATCAAATTTTTCAATAAGATTTTGCACTAGGGTGGGTGGGAGGGGCTGTGGGGTTTTGTGAATATTAGTAATGGAAATGTAGCCAATGTTATCTTTGGAACTTAATGCTGATCATTACCCATTTAAGTGTTCACACAGTGTTCATGCATAGTCTCTTTGCACACATGCACTCAGCCACCATCTGTCCCAGCCCATCCTTGTCTGAGGCTCAGAACTCTGGCGGCGCCTGTCAAACACTCCATGGCTGCTTATGTGCAACATGACAAAACACACAAATCAATCATAAATTTGACAAGACACATCTTGTCCTGAAATGTTTAATTTTTTTATTATTATTATTTCTCCACTCCCATCCCACAGAGTGACGATGCAGGGGCGGCTCTGGCAGCTGCCCTGTTGGGGGCAGCAGGGGCCAAAACTGAGGCCAGAGGCAACGGCCCTCTGGCCGGAGGAGGAGGGCTTATGGAGGAGATGAGCGCCTTACTGGCCAGGAGGTAGATTGCTGAATTCAGTCTGCTTGAAGCTCCTAGTTCCAATAACCAGGTCTAACTTAATATGGCAGTACACTTTAGACTCACATCAGGGCTGCATCATATTAGAAATCCTCACAAAGGCAGTAATTCTGGTAAATATTGTGATATTTGTCTGTTTTCTTCTTCCTTTTTCCCTTCACTCTGATCATTATCATTTTGAACGTCTTTTTGTTGCCATGAGACTCAGTATAACTGGCTACGTATGACATTAGCTTGTGAAATGCAAGTTTATAACACTTGGAACATTAGCCAACAGTTATTGTGATGGTGACATATACTCTGACCTAGATATTTTTTATTACTATTATTGTAAAACACTGGTGGAGTCCTGGAGAGAATGGCTGATTTAAACAGTTATCTCTGTTTTAACATTATTTATGGCTAACATCTCTGGGATTTATGTTCTGCAGGAGAAGAATTGCAGAGAAGGGCTCCTCACCTGAACCTGACCAGAGATCAGTAAGTTGGACGTCCTTCATTTTTTGATACGTTATCACAAATCAGTTTTTTTCTCACTTCTGAGTCGCACAAAAGCTCCCCTCTGAGCCGTGGTTTCCTCAGTGAGGCCAAGCTCCACATTCTTCTCATTCTTGTCTGAAATTACCTCTCAGTCACGCAATGCTTCGTCTTTTTGATGAAGCCAAGAATGTGAACAGCAACCTGATGTCTGAAACCTGCTTGAAGATTTAAGTTTCAATGATGACTGTAAAACTTTATTACATTTTCCTTTTCCCTCAAAGAGCAGACTATCTACATCATTTTTCACAGATTTTGAAAACATGATTGCTTGCCTCATCAATAGATAATCACAAACCATGATCTGGGTGTAATATTTACAACTCAATAGGTATTCTAAAAACAATCTTTCCATTATTATTTAAACTGCTTTATTATTCCTATGGACATTTAATTTCCCAAACATATTTGAAATCCCTGTATCTCTTTTAGTGAAGATTTTGAACTTCATGAGGTTCTTACTGAAACATCAAATAACAAATCTTGTTTAAATGTCAAATTTCTTAGATTTTTTTTTTCTGCTCATCAGGAGGAGGGTGAGATCAACACAACCCCCAAAGTGTCTGCCTGTAGCACACCAGGTAACAGTCAGAGGAGGGTTGGTCACTCAGGGTTAGGCTCAGCTGCTGGTTAGAAGCTGAGGTTACCTTAGTCAATTCTAACCTCAGTCGATCCCTTTCTTCTGAGGGATTTCCACTGAACAGTCTTGTAGCATATTTCTGTTGTTCTTCAAGCTTTGAGTTTTTCATATGTACATATTTGCATATTTTTCTGCTGATAGCAATCATTAATTATTTATACATTTTAGACAGGCTTCAGCATCCTTCATTGGACGCTATGATATTTTATTTCAAATAAACAGTTATTTCTTTCACGACAGATTAGGGATAAAGAAATAGATTTTTTAAATAATCTCACACTGCAAGAATAGGGTCATAATAGTTTTTAAAATTATTTTTAATAATTAAATAGTTCTCATAAAATTACTGCTTTATTCTGGTAATATTACATTATTCTCATATTATTATGGTTTTTCTTTTATTATGACTGCATTCTCTTCATTTTTAATATTTTACATTTAAATTCCCTTTGGGATCAATAAAGTGTCTTTGAATTGAATTAGTTTACTTTAGTATTGAGATTTTCAAGAGGCCAATATTTTCTAAAGTAGCATGTTTTATGCAGACAGAAGCTGAAAACTCCAAAGGATACAACAGAGTGTTGCTCTCTGACAGCCTGAATAAACACACACACATTTACATGATGTATAAAAACATTTTATGTTTAAATAGCTTTTTACATCTCTGTACTTTCTATGACTAACTTTAAATCTTCTTCACTCAGTAGCAGCATACAACACAAATATTGTTTTTGTTTGTTCAACCTGGCTTTAGTATAATACATTGACTGATTAGGAAAAAAATGACATTTCTCAATTTCTGACAAGTTAGTCTACAATTGTCCCATTTGAGCCACCATCTGATTTCTTGAAAATCAGTAAGAGAAGCTTGGTTTCTATTATTTTGTATTTTTCTTGTTGTCCAGACATGCCCAGGAAGCCATGGGAACGAACAAACACCGTGAATGGTAGCAAATCTCCAGTGATTGGAAGGTACGGTCCAGCCCTGTCCTCAGTAGAGCCTCAGGTCATCTCACTACGTCGTCTTTTACACACGATTCAGTTTAAAATGCGTTTTATTTCACTACCTGACTCAGACACTTTGAAAACCTTAGCAACTTAAGAAAGCTATTAGCATCAGGTAGCTTTAGCATGATGCACTTCCTGGGCCGTTCCGTGCTCCCTAACATCACTAAAGCTTGTGTTGCCTCTTTGTCTACAGTAGGTGTTCATCACTCACTGTTATGTTGTGACGACCTCAGAAGTCTGTGAGTGAGAATGAAAAGTAAGGCAGAACGTTTCTGTCGACATCGTTGTTTCTTCATCTAACCTGAGATTTCAAGACAAAATCTTAACACTCACTCAGAGACATTACTCCAATAAACAAGAATGTTTTCAAAGAAAAAAATCATTTCCATTGTGACACTGTTATCATGCAGACAATAGCCATCACAAAGAAAACTAAAGCAAAGAGACAAAACGGGTCATAATTAAACTGGCAGATTAAGATACTTAGAGTAGACTGGTGTAAAAAAGAAAATAAATTGTTTTGTTATTTTTAGAAGGCTGTGATTGGTTGTTTTGAACAGGGAGCTGTTATTTTATTCAGACCAGCCTGGTTTTAGAATAATGCATTGACTGATTAGAAAAAGATGTCATTTCTCATCTCATCTTTTTATTTCCCTTAAGGGAGAGGAGGCTGATCTTTTCACAGATTATCTGTCTCATATTAAACTGTCACACATAGTGACAGTTTTAACCAATATGTGAAAAACATGTTTTATAGAGGTTCCATACTGCAGCTTTAAGGGTTGTTTGATCAGAACTTATAACTGAAACATTGACACAACAATGTTTCCAAATATAGATCTACACCAAGACAAGATGATAATCAATGTACTGTAATACTTTAAAGTCCAAAATTCTGTCATGTTACCCAAACAAAAGTAACTAAAGGCTGTGAGGCAATATTCCCAAACAATGTGAAAGGTCATAAAAGGTCATAAAGTGGATGTCTTTCAAATAACCTTTTAGAAGATGGTTCAAAATGTTTTTGTTAAACAGTGATTAAATGAAAGGTGAGATTGCTGCTTATCCAAGTTTAGATTTGGTTGATTTTATGTCTTAATGAGAACCAGATCTTTGTTCAGCTCAAAACAAAACAAAAAAAGCTGCCTTATCATATAGTTAGTTTAGAGCAGCCTTATAGGAGTTGGCAGGTGTAACAGACGTAAGCTAAGCTCTAGTGGGTCTATTGAAGAAGCCTCATCAGGCTGGGATCCTGAGCTGTAAGGATCCCAGGATAAGAAGTAAAGTGTGTGTCTCTGCTGCTCACACAGACGAGAGTCTCCGTGGAGAAATCCCATGGCAGCAGATTCCTCCTACAGGTAGAGAGACGACACGCCTCTGAGGAGTTTTACCAAATCTTTTCTTCCAGTCAAACTTTCTTTTAATCCAAGTTTGCTGTGATGGACATGATCATTTTCTTTTTATTCTTTACAATGAAGAGCATATTGGTGCCTGAGAGAATGTCTGGGAGAAACTGTGTGTGTGTTTTTTTAATCTACCAGCCTGCAGGGGTCAGGGGTGCAGCTTTGTGGGGCTTTTCCTGATGATGTAATTCAAACATCATCTGGACATTGTGTTTGCATGCTGTTGAGCCTGTTTCCATCCAAACCTTTTCATTTTAGTTCCAAAACGGGGAACTTTACATGTGTGGGTCACACATTGTGCTTCCTCCCTATCATTAAAGCGTGTCCGCCCAGTGCAGTGTAGACTTGGCGTATCTTTTAGAGCCAGAGCAAAGACTGCCGGCGTTCACAGATAAGGCTGAGTGTGTGAGGGTACGCACGACAGGGGACACCAGATGGGTGGTCTGGATTCCTGCTTGACTTCTTTAAAATGAAACTGACAGCATAATGCTAAAAATGTGCACCCAATTTCTTTTCATAAAATTTCTGAAAGTCTGCAAACTTTCTCACATACTTACAGTATTTTCTCTTAGTGTTGAAGTTGTAAGTTATGGCACTCTGCATGTGTTTGGCACTCACCTTCACCCATAAGAAGGACAAACATTGTTTCTGTGTTTCCAGCTTCGAAATGAGCTGCTGCTCAGCTCATTTCCTTTTCTTTCACGTCCCCCTCCTGCCACACTTCCTCTCTTCGAGCTGATTGGCTGGTCTCTGAGAGCGCAGAGAGCTGGCACGGGATCGGCTTAATTACAGACGTCCTCTTTGCTTTTTCTTTCCTCAACTTAACAAATGTAATCTTTATCCAGTAATTTGTGAGGGCGTAAAAACATTTTATTCACTAAGTGTTCTCGTTGCTAAGGTACTGAATGATTCCATATAGACCAATTCAAAGCATAGAGACAACATTTTACCTTTATCGCCTCAGGATATGTGTTTTCATATCCTGAAAACGCAAAATATCTCAAAGTTAAAGTCGCAACAAAAATCACGAATCAGATGTAAAAGTAGCCAATTACACCTTTATGGACAGTTTTAACAGATTACACACTGATAAAGATATTTGCAGGTCATTTAAGGAAAATACCTTTGCAATATCTATAGGTGGACACTTTCAGGAAGAGTTTTTACTTTACAGACTAGCTATAGTTAAAGAATAATTTGTATATGTTTTGTTGCATAATTATAATGCATACCTTAAAGTTGGATAAAATGCAACAGTCGGATATGTATCTGATTGAGTACCACATATGAAAGTGACATGAATCTGATGTTTTTAAATGTGAAAAGATTAGAATTGAGCCATTCAGACTGCCAAGAAAATGCAGGATCTGGGGGGTTGCTGTAGTGGTGCAGTGGTTAAATACAACCCACATATGGAGGCCATAGTCCTCAACGCGGACATCGCAGGTTTGATTCCCGGCCTTCACCGCATGCCTTCCCCCTCCTCTCATTACCCACCCCCCTGTCAATTCACTATGAAAAAAAGGCCGGTAGAGCCAATAAAACCTTTAAGAAATCTGGGATCAGGGTTGGATATGGGCAAAAAAAGTCTGATTTGGGTCACATTTATCTGCTGTGTGAACTGAGGCCTAATTAGTAGAATCCAGCTGGGTTTCATTCATTCAGTATAAATGCAGCTGCTCTGTGAAAGCCTTGCAGGGTTGCCAGAAAACAAAACACAAAGACTTAAGGAGCACAACAGACAGGTCAGGGAGAACGCTGTGGAGAAGTTTATTCAGAATTAGCTGATAAAACATCCCAGTCATCTAATTGTAGTATGGCACAACTCCAAATCAACTATGATTTCACCATCCATCTAAACTTGAAACTCACATGAAGCGTGTTGACAGTATTCTGGTTGAATTAGATGGAACTACATTTTCTGATCCACATGCTACCAGGAAGCATCACATAACAACACACAGGCATTATAAGGAGAAAATAACAGAGCACCGTTTCTTTACTGATGTGAAATGCAATTTAAAATTGCTAAAATGACTTCGGAGGTCTAAGTTTATAATAGGCTGGTGGCATCGGTGTTTAAATTCAGTGTGTGCTTCCATGCATGTCTTCCCTGTCCCTGTGTGCGTGTGTGTGCATGCTTCAAGCAAGGCTTTCTCTGGTAATTCCATTGCAATAATTGGGTGAATTCTTCAGCATCTTTCCTTTTTTAAATTATAAATGGTTGTATTTCCGTATGCTGAAACACAACTGTCGGTTTTGATGTTTCTGTCATGGTTGCAGGTTTTTCCAAATACACAGATCATCTACCCAAAGTTATTTCAAAGGAAATATTCCTTTTTTTTAAAGCTACAAGTTTTTTCTATATGCACAAAAAAACTCAGTTTAGATGTATTTTGCCAACTGTAGAACATGTTAGTTTTTCTATTTTACTGTTTTTTTTGTAAAAGCAATATCGTTAGCATGGGTATGGTGACATCACATAAAACCATAAGGTCAATAGTCTTTGGACATCCTTTGGTCTCCACTTGTTTTTAATCAAATTCCTCCTTTGGAGGTGTTTACTTGTGTTTGGTATGGCTGCAGCAAAACGTTTGAGCCTTAAATGAGAACATTCCAGGGATTCCAGGACCAGCAGGCTACAGTCAGACACATAAAGTGTTCTGTGAAGAGGGACAGGGCAGGTTTTGAAGGAATCAGAAGTAGGCCAGTCACGATAACAAATTTTGCTGGACGATTGTCTAAAGAATTATTGCAATAACCGATAATATTGTTTCAAGACCTTTTGACACTGATTTAATGGAAATGACTAAAAATGCATGCTATTTCCTACAATAGATAGATACACTTTGTTTTCAAAACATCACATAACACTGGAACTGAAACTAAATTAATAAAACCAAAAATAAAATGGACTCTCAGTTGAATAAAAACTAGACAACATAAAGCCAAAGTGGAAATAAATACTGCATTCAACCAAAAGAGTACAGATTATGAAGTCTGTATATTATGTTGGCCTTCAGTAATCACTAGATTTAAATAGAGAAGATGAGCACATCCAACTATCTAATGCAGTAGTTCACACTAGACCATTTTTGCCCCTATTTTCCCCTTATGACAATCTTAGATCATTGGCTGATCTAAGATTGTCGTTGGTGATTTCGTAACCGATCATCCTGCAGTGTGTGGTGTGTTACAGTAGATCGTCATGGTCGCTCCGATCTAAATCAAGGGTTTTCCCTGACTGGGAGCTTAACACTGAATGTGACAAGTAGCCAATCAGAAAGCGCAGATATTATGAAGGGAATCCCAAACAGCTGAAACGGTGCAACCCGAAGTCCAGCGGACATTTGAGATGATATCTGGAAACAGCATTAATATTTATGCAACATTTTGTGCAAAGAATATAGGAATGACAAGGGGAGGAGTTGGAGCCAAATTGCTACTGCAGTTGATAAACCCAGTAAGTTTTCAGCTGTTCTTTAACGTGACATAAATAGGTTATAATTATTTTCATTCAGTCAGGACTTTATGCTGACTCTAGCCACATGCATCACAGGTAGATTCTAGTAAAGCATTGATTAATGCCAGATTTTAAAATTAGTTAACTGGACTTGTAGTCATTTGTGCCCATGTGGCTGGACACCACACAGCAAGACGAACCCAATCCAACCACTATGCCTAGGATTTCTGTCGGCTAATGTGGCTCTCAAGTTTAGAAAATGGGCCGACAACTAGTGTAATGTGCGCTGGACATTAGACTAAGGAAATGAAGAAGGGAGGGTCAGTGGAGAGCACCGGTGTTGAGCCTTTTTTCATTCAGTGTCATCAACAGAAGGAAAAAAGGCCGGAAGAGACAATAAAGCTGATAATTAAAATGAGTTTGATAAGTTTAATTTATCGTGTGATTAATTGATTTATCATTTATCGCGACAGGCCTAATCAGAGGTCGCTCTTCAACCATCACTTCATGCCAATGCCGGCTGATCGGCTCCAATCTTGTGATGTCATCAAGAATAATGTTCCACACAAAAAACAGGATTGGCTTTTCTTTTTTTTTTTTTTGCTGTGCACTTGTCAAAAACTTCCTCATTCAATACACAGACATGTTCGCAGTACATGAAAAGCATTGGCACAGAGGTCATGTTGTCTTCCTGTTACTCCTATATAGTTGTTCTTTACTCTAAGCTTCATGGGCTTTTGTTGTTTCACAGACCCAAATCCACCCCGACACCCACTGCATCCGTAAGTGCCAATGGTGTGCCAACAGAATCTGTTGATTATGACAGGTTGAAACAGGTAAGAAACCATTTTAAAAAGCCTTACAATATTTAGAAGGCTTGACCAAATCTAATTCAATATGTATGATGTGAAACGTATATTGTTGTTTTGGTAAAATTTCTAATCATATATGCTGACGGAAATATCACAAAGTAATTCAAGCAAATATCTTCACTATCTTAAAGGGAACATTTGGATTTTTTTAAAAGTGAAGTTGTGTGAATGCATTAGCATCAGTTTCTAACTTCAGTTAAATGTTCAAATGAATTTTATGTCTTCATTATTGTGCTTGTTGTGGATTTATTTGAATGTTTTACTTGGATTTCAGTTGATTTCATGTTGGTGCTTTCAGATGTGATCGTTAGCAGATGACATTTGGTGCCATTTTACCAGTGATCATATCTACCACCGTCTGACTGCTTGAGCTGTGTTTTTACCATAAGTCTTTACTTATACTTTTATCATAAATCTATATGTATATTTCTCAGGTACAGGTTACTCTATATTCATTAATGCAGCTTTGTGAGCCACATATACAAACATTTTCAGCTTTGGTAGGTTTAATTAGCTAAAATCAGATTAAGCAGAGAATCACTGTGACTAGCTTCTTTAAAGTCTTCACTACAAACTCCCTGTGATGTAAGAGAACCTCACTTAAAAACATGCAGATTCTTCCTTTAAAGGGGAAGTATTATGGTAAAATGTACTCTTCTTTTTTTTTTTTTTTTTTTTTTTTTTTTTTTGGTAGGGTTTTTTTTTTTTTTTTTAAATAAAAAAAAAACTTTTATTTTTGTTTTGGTGTTTTTGTAAAAACGTTATAAAAAATGCAACAATTCAACTGTGCAAAATATCTGGTTGGACCTAGCCCCGCCTTCGAGGAGGAAGCTCCTCCTCAGAGCTTCAGTTTCCACTCGGCTCCATCAGACTAGCCAGCAGCAATTGGCAAATACCTGGTGGAACTGAACATGTGCTGAGCTCATTATAGGAGCTACTTCTCAGTGCATTGCTGGTAAAACTGTTGTTAAAGGGTTAATAGAGGAGCCATGTTGTGATGATGTCCTGAAGGCAGTGTTTCAGAAAGAGCAGGAGATTTTTAAAGAGACAGAGACCCAGTTTCAAGTTAAATTGTAAAGTAAAATTTCTTTTAAATGATATTTGACAAATAAAGCATATTTATAACTGAAATTATTGATTGTGCTTTATCATAGCACTATGTAGCTGGAAAACACATAATACTGCTCCTTTTAAACTATCCATCACCAACTGTTTTTGTTTTACTCTCCTCGGTTTGCATTTCATTATTGCTAATGAAGCAGTTCTATGAAGTTGGACTTGTCATGGAGTTGGTGTTGTCGGGTGGGAGGGGCAGCTCCTCCCTCTCTGAATGAGTCGGTTAGATAAGAGTTCTGCCTATCTGTCACCAGAGTAAGCCTGGCAGAGTGACACTCAGCTCAGTTCTCGGTCAGACTCGTTGCTGTGGTCAGTTTGTCATTCAGTGAGCTGCTGATTCGCCCCATCCGATCTCTAACACCTGCTTATGTCTTGGTGTTAATAAGTCAGTCTTTGGGCCTAATTTGATCAGGATCCTCAGTGCAAAGATTAGCTTCCTGTTTTCAGGGAACAGGACCTAACTATAACCTCCGACCCCTAGCACCATTTGACTGGAAACCGGAGCTGCTCAATACATTCACTGCTCTGTAAAATCTGAACTCTAACATTTCATTATTTTAAGAAAACGTGACTTTATGTCTTCTTTTTTGTAGGACATTCTTGATGAGATGAGAAAGGAGCTGTCAAAACTAAAAGAAGAGCTTATTGATGGTAACTATCACCAGAATCTGGTAGCAGGTTTTCAGATTGTCACTTTCTTCTGTTCTTCCTGGCTCATATGTTCATAAGTATTCTTTTTTAAACACCTGTTGAAAACAGGAAGTGAAACAACATAAGTGCCCTCGTTTCAGAAACAGCCATATGTTGACATCAGTGTTGGTGTACTATGTTGCCTCATCACTATAAAACTGAAAATAGGATTAATGTTGAGGGTTTGTGACACATCAGTCATGGTGCAGCAGACTCATTGTCCTGTAGAAAGCTTAAATCTGCAGACACTCATTCTGACTGAGCTGCTTGCATACATCAACCCTGGTGGAGTTAAAAGAACTGATTTTTATTGTTGTTTTTTTATGCACTTTTCTAGTTGTGTCGACTTCGAGTAATTTACACTAAAGCCACTTCCACCCAGTCACACACAAAAACCGATCAAGCATTTTAAAAGCATTTCAGAAAAGCACAAACCCTGTTACTGTATGTCAATGTCTTTTATTTACAGCTCTGGGAAAAAATTAAGAGACTACTTAAAATGATCCATTTCACTGACTTGGCTTTTTATGGGTATTCTTTTATTCTGTTAACTACTGACATGTCTCTGAAATTCCAAGCAAAAATGTCGTATTTATTTTTTTGCAGAAAATGAGAAATGGACAAAATAACAAAAAAGATGCAGTGCTTTCAGACCTCAAATAATGCAAAGAAAACAAGTTGATATTCATTTAGAAACAACAATACTAATGTTTGAACTGAAGAATTGTTCAGAAATCAATATTTGGTGGAAGAACCAGGTTTTCAGTGGGGCTCAGAGCAGTGGGTTCTTCATTCTTTCTAGACTGTATATTTTTATATTTCAATAAATCGTAGTTGTTTAGTAAATAAGCATTTGTTAATAACCCACCTGGTTAAATAAAGGTCAAATAAAAAATAGTAGTATGATTTTCCCAATGCTCCCATTAAGTTTTTTTTTTTACCATAATAGTTTTTCTAAATTGGGTCAGAACAGGTAATTACTGATGCATAGTACTAATTTGATAAGAGATATAAAAAATATGTTCTTCTGACAGATAACTTGTTAAAAATGCATAAGTTGACTCACTATCACTCTCCTTCCTGTTTCTTCAAGTCAACTTCTAAAAATCCCAAGGGGTTTTGCTGTTTTACGGTTGTGACCTTTCTCATTTTAAAGAAGACATATTTTGGTTTTATTGAGATATAAATATCTTTATAATGAATTTATAAAAATCTCGTTTAAACTTGACAGATTTCTTGTTTTTAACAAGTTTTGCATCTCGTAATAAACAAAATACTGCTCCTGAATTTATATTTGAGCTCTGGCAGTTCAACACTTCCACCCTGCACACATACAGCTGCAGTCTTTAAGAAACTGATGACTTTCCTGAAATGATGAGCAATAATGCTGGAATGTTTGCTCTCTTTTTGAGTAAATTGAACAATTATTTGGCCTGTAAACACATCTTAGTACTGTTAATAATTAACTTTGTGGTTTACTTTGAACATAATCAAATTTAATAGCTAGTCTTTATTCTCTCCATCCAGCTGAGGAATATAAGCACATACACAATAATAGTGCCTCTTTCATTTTACATTCATTAAGGATGAAAAACACTTTGTTTGGTAGAAACTACAGATTTTTGGAATCAGAAAAATAATATGGAGTTCCTCAAATTCGTTGCATGTCATTCACCTAATTTACCCAGAAATGTTCAGATTGAACCTAAAAGAATCCCATCAAAATCTGATATCCATGAGTCTATTTTCTCTTTTTTGTGTGTGTTTTTCTGCAGCAATCAGGGAGGAGCTGGGCAAATCCAGCACTGCGTAGAGGATCCACGCTCCTTTTCCCTCAACATCCACACCCATATGACCAGAAAGCCAACCACAGTCCATTTCAGACGAGACAATTTAACAGCAGAGCAAACAAAGAAAGAAGAAGAAGAAGTAGTATTAGCGAAGACGGTGACTATCATATAATCCCACAGAACGGATAGAATTCGGTGCAGAGCCGTGTCAGAAGTGGGAAGAATCCACTCAGCTAACCTCATGTTCCTGCTGCCCCTCTAACCTCCATCCTCCCCCACATCACCTCCTGGAGGACAGGGCACAGTCTGCCAGAGACGTGACTTGTCTTTATGCAAACATGGTTTCTCTTTTTTTTTATTTATCCCACAGTAACAACGGCACCTAAACACAACACTGAACTCCTCACAGATGCTGTAGTACCCGCTGTTGCTCAGAGTCTGAACTCCTGGAATTTCCTATCTGATGTTTTCCTGAGAGAGAGCTCGGAGACAGGAAGAAGTCTGGAACTAGAACTCTAAAACTTTTTCCCATAATGCCATTGCGGTAGCGCGTGCGTGTCTGGGGATGTGTGTGAGCGTGTATGAGGGACTGCCAGTCTCTTCTGTAGTCCACCTCTGCAGGACACTGTAAAGCTCGTCTTCCTTCAAAAGCTATTTTAACCTGAATATGTACAAAACAAAGAGAGAGATATTTAGAGAGAAAGTATCTTATCAAGCGCGTCTGTTTTGTTGTAGATCTACAGTACGGCCATATCTAGTAGCTCAATAATCCAGTCTTTTAACGGGATGCCCTCATGTCTGTCTGTCGGTGAACTCCTAATCTGATTTGTTGTATTCTGTCTCCAGTTTTCCGCTCATTTATTTCTCTGTAACATTCAGCGATGGATGGATGTGTTGGTAGGCGGCGCCCCCCGTTGCGCCGCTCCAGGATTTATTGGGTTCATACTGTCACCCTTCTCTCCGTTCGTCATATTTGGGTGCTCTGTTGATGTTGGAAGCATGTAGGTTTTTTTTCTTTTTCTATTTTAGTTTGACACTATACAATGAGGATCACAAGTCTGCCATGAAACTGCATTAACTGTCTCAAGTTTTCTTACAAGCAATAAGTGTAGCATTAGCTCCAAGGCCCACGCTCACCATCCCAACGCCGCCGCAGGTTTGAAGCATCCGTCATGGAAAACTCAGAGCAGCACTGTAAAACACTCTTCTGGAATTACTATACTCATTTGTTTTTAGCTTTTTTCCTACTAAATCCAAAAAAATCTTTAGCCGCTTTTTTTCCCCTGACGTCAATAGCATAACACTTTAAAGACGTTCTCCAGAAGGTGAGCATGCAAGGACACAATGTGCCATTTTGTTTCTCTTATTTCCTGCCTTTATTTTTCTGCTGCTGTTAAAGTCATCCAATGAGACCTGCATTTCCTATTCCTTTATCCTCAAAAACTTTTTTCTCTCACCCTTTGGTTCTGTTCAACATTGTTTGTTTTGTTAAACGCTCACAGAACAATCAACTTGAGAGGGACGCATTACAAGTTTATAGGCTGGTGTCCAAATGTTGGAGCTGTAGATTAGAGATTATGGAGATTACAGGCCAGACAAACCATTTAAAGTCCAAGATACAGCTCAGTTTTCCCGTTTTGTGTGAATGAGATCCTAAAGAGCGAGAGTTTCACCAGTGCAGTGGAACAGAGGACTGCCTGACCTTACAGCCACTCACAGCTGCTTCTCTAGGGAAATATTTGACCTAAAATTAATCTACTTTTTATATCCATCATAATGATAACTGAATTGAAATAGTATTTTTTTTCTGTGAAAGACTATACACCAAAGAGCAAAGAAATCTAATCCATCTCAGAGACTGGGAAATATAGTTAAATATTACTGTAAAAATGCAGACTGGGGTCTTAAGAAATGAAGTCATAAACCTTTACATTTTGGATTATATGAGGAAATAAAACGGCTGTCGGTGTACAGTGAGCAGGCACCAGAAACCAGAATTTAACTACCATTGTGAAAAACAAAATGAGTTCACAGTTTAAATTTGAACTACAGTAATTTATAATCTGAAATAAAAATAATTCTCCATGTGAGCATTCTAGATCTTTAGCTTGAGGATTGTAAAAGCTGCCAACATCTCCAAATGCAACATTATAAAACTTAAAATGATAGAGCAGAGCACTTTTTCTGCTCACAGCCTTCCTGTTATCTAATGAAAGTCTTGGACTCTGTAGCACAGACATGTTCAAATAGCTTTTTACATCTCTGACTTTATATTAAATACCTCACTGATACTTAAACAAGCTAGCTTTTATCTCTGCAAAGAGTTCTATTACCACAATCTGAGAGCGGTTAGGTGTGCTGCGTTCATTGACCAGAAAAATATTGGATTTCTGAATTTCCTATTTATTGGTGGCTGATCTGGGCTCATCACCTGAAAATCAACCTACTTGGGTCACCAGCTGATTTTTGGATCATCTTTAGTTGTAATAGTTCAGCTAACTCTGTTAGAAGTTAGGAAATGAAAAACGACTTCGGCTTCTTATGCATTATGCACAAATTATTTGTTGATGAGTGTGTCCCTGTAGCTGTGGAAACCCCTGCTGGATCTCATTTGACACAACTATGCTAAAGGGCTTTGATGTCATAGCTTTGCTACACACTAGTAGACATCACACTCAGTCATTTCTCAGTTCAAAACAAGAAAGGCTCTGGTGTCACTTTACTTGGACAGACGCCATCTTTTAATTTAACTGTATATATTTTTTCTAGTAGGCATGCTCTGGCTCTATATGTTAATAATCCAAACTCATCTTCACATCCATCTTTTTCTGATTAACGCAGCCGGTCGTCAGGCCTCCTGAGCTGCACGCTTACTCAAAAATGATTGCACTTTATGACAGAACTGGCAAAGCAATCCAGCATCCCCAGAAAGCAGTCATTTAGGGCCTCTGCTGCCAGCAGCATGGCTCTCTCACCAAAGGATTTAAGCCAGTAGCCTCCTGCTGAACATCATCACTCCCAACAAAAGTCGCCTTTCTTATTTTTATATCATTCTGTCTAGAGACCTAAAAGCAAAAGGTGTTTTGGGTGTCAGGTGAAATGCTTTGATGGGGGGTAGAATCTCTTTGTAAAGCGATGTGGTTTGTGCCTTGTTCCGAAGTTGCATTTAATATGTCAAAGATTTAATAGTAATAATATGTAGAGGCTGTCGTAGTCTTTTTCATTTATCTTTATGGTCTGACTCATTTAAAGGGAGTGCTCAGCCGGCTTCGGTACCGTTTCCCACCAATAAAACATCTTTGCACCAAGATTATTTTTAAACTAAATATGATCAATTTAAACACTTGTTAAATGTTTCTCTTACAGTTCAGAAGTACAATCAAACTTTGATAACATGAGACCAGTAAGAGTTAAGAAGCAAACTTTAGTCTGATTTAATTTCTTATATTAACCTAAATTTCTGTTTGGAAGTGCAGATGGATATGTGTCTCAAAATATCAAAGACTGTTTTTGGTTCAGCATCTTTGCTTTTTTTGAACCAAACTCAAGAAAAGTAAAGATGTGACACGACCCTGACTGCAGATAGTTGGATTCTTTACTCATCTGCATTGTACCATACTGTTACTCGTGTTAATCAGTCTTTTCTTACTTGCTAACATGCTGTTTTGTTTGAGCAAATAAAATAAAAGTTGCAATAAAAGATTAAGAATGGTTTGTTAATTTGAGCGAGAATAAAAAATGTATACTTTTTTTTCTAGGGGAAAGCTTTGGATAGTAAATAAAAAAAGAAAACATTTTCTCTCCAAGGTGAGTCCTTGGTGACTTTTGTGTGGATAGCCATGACGCAGTGGGGCGGCACAGCCAGGCAGCCTGTGGGGACCTGATACTGATCTATAGATCAGTATCAATGTGTTATGACATTGATACTGATCTATAGATCAGTGTTATGACATTTACAGCATGGTGAATGGTACATCCTTCACCATCCCCTGGCAGCGCAGGTTGCAGCATGCAACATCTAAAATAGATGTTTTTCATGAATGGTAAAAGTCCCAGCAGAAGTGGTGAGGTTGTGAGATTTTTTTTCATAAAATATGATGAACAAGTATTATTTTTCAATAGTCACTATACCTGTTCTTTTACCACATGTGTGGCTATTTCTTTTGTAATTTGGTTGAACATGAAATATATTTTTACTTTATACCAATCTCGTATTGACTTTACCTGCTGTAGTCTGCTGACTGGTTTGTTCTTTTCCAGAGAACAAACTCGCTGTTATTCATCCTGAGTTTCCCTTCCCACATCTATTGCTCCGTTTCAGACTCCGTCTCACTACATTCATAACAGCCATAATGCATCTGACTGCCTTTCACTGCTGTGCCAAAAACAGGAAGAGGAGGGCTGACTGATTCAAAATGGGGCACTGATGCAGATGCCTCATTTGAGTCTTTAGCATCAGGACTGGTATTATGAACAAAGTGAACTGCTGCCTGGTGAGAGGTCAAGTTGAACCCTGAAACATTGAGTTGCTTTACCTTTTAGGAAAAAGAATAATTATTTTTAAAGAGAAATCCTGTTGAATCTTTTAAATACATGCCAGTAATTTATTTTCTGTAAAAAGAGGATTACAAATGTGAAAAGTTAATGTAGGTTCACCAAAGCCTTGAACAATATTTAACTTAAGTTTGTTCTCATATAGGTGTTCCTATATCTGGTTGTTGAAAACATTCTCAAAAGCTATAGTTGCCTAAATCTAAATCAACAAGAGGCTTTGCTTTTCTTGGTGGTTCTTAAACGTTTACCTCCTGACATGTGGCATATTTCCTCTGGGTGAAACTCTGTAGTGCATCTGCAGTTCATTTGAGGTTTTAGTTTGATTTACTGCCAGAGACTCGGGTGAGAGCTGTACTGACAGGAAGACACTGAGCTGCAGCCAGAAAGATGAGGAAGTTGGAAAAAAATTGTTCAGCTTCAGTTTGATTGGGGAGTTTGAATTTTCAAAAGCACCTTTCTTCTTCCTCTTATTGTTAGTTTTTGTTGCGCTAGCAACAGGTGCAATTAGTCATAACATGTATGAACAGAATCATTGCTTTGAGCAGTGTGTGAATAGGTTTGCACAGATACGCAATAGTTTACGTTAGAAAAGTTGGAGGGAGACAAATTAAGCTAAGCCATTTTTATCTTAACGTCACCTAAATCCTATCACAATTAACTGAATAATTTAAAGTAATTATTTTTATCCGTAGTATTTCCTCTAAAAAATAATGTCATATTTTGAATTTTTTCGACAAAATCTGCCATTTTGATCGACTGTAATATGACACCAGTAAACAAAATAGTCGTGACTGTCTCCAAACCAATCCCAACTAATTTAAAATCCACCAGTAACCAATCAGAGCGCAGAGCCGTTTGAAATGAAGGATGAGCCACCCAATCGTAAAGCTTCGCGCCTTCCTGGTCACTGGTGGGTTTTGCCCGGTGAGGGAGGGAGAACGAGCTCTACGTCAAACGTTAGCAAAGTTCGTTTTTTAAAATATTAATCTTAATTCATTAATTCAGCGTCGTTAGGTGGATTATCTCTCACATTTACTCAGTGGAATTATTTTTGCAGTATAAGGTAAGTGCTTCTACATGATGCGTTTACTTGTGTTGGAGAATTTCCAGCCGCTTTACGGCTCTCTTTGTTGGCTAACGGGGGCTTAGCCGATGCTATCCCCAAGCTGCTGCTAAAGGTAAACTGGGCTCGGACTAATTTCTGGAACCATATAATATTTTTTACCAAAAGCATTAACACATATTGAATTCAAAGCCTGCCTGTATGCTTTCCTCTTAAATACATTACATTTTACTGTCCAATAATTTTGGTTAGTTTTGGATGGGGCGGAGTTGTCAGTTAGCTACACTAGTAAACGTTATTTTGCCAACATTGAGATTAATATACGCAATCATGCTGCGCGCAGGAATTAGGTTGCGCCCGCCTTGACAAATGGCAACTTTAACAGACTTGAAGAAATAATACCCGCTCTCTTGGCTTTCATGTTACAAGGGTGTCATGCATGCGATTATCCCATTGCTTTTCGTGAATTAGTCTCTTTATTCAGTGTAAATTGATAGGCGCGCTGTTTGGCGGATGTGTCGGGGTTTCTTCGGCTGCAGTATTTGAATGCATGACGTTTTCCCTCCTTCCGTTTTGTTGCTTGTAGCTGCAGCAGGATTCTCTAAAAGCAAAGCCAACGCACGGCGGATTTTTTTAAAGCAACAGTTCATGTTTTTATTTTTTTACATCTTCTATAACCAGGAGGTTGCATTATTAGTGGCTTATTAAGGCATCGTTAGAAACCATACTAGGCTGAAGGCCAAAACTATAAAATTAAATTTTCCTCGGGGGGGGGAAAGAATAAAATACAAGGCAGGTGTTTAAGTCCATACACTTTGGGTGTTTGCTTTTGACATTTAGTAAATAAATACTTTTTTTCTGCAGGAAAGCTCACTAACGTAGCGGTTTTGTATTTCTGTTCTAGCGTCAAAGCGAAAGCTAAACCAGGTTTCCCCTGGAGAAAAACACGACTGTAGGGCGAATGCAACAAGTCCATGTTCCAGATGTGGGTGGGGGTCTCCAGCGGCTCACTTGTTTTTATTTGAAACTCCACCCTGTGGTGAGAGCCGCGTCTCTTCTCATAAATGGGCTGGGAGTCCATCATCAGTCAGGATCCACATTCCACATGGACCGGAGCCAGCAGACCTGAGGACCAGAGCAGAGCCCGGCTTTGGGTGTGTCGTTTTTTAAACGAGCTTTGTGTTTTTACACGATGCTGTTATTGAGGCCAAAGTAACCAGTGAACCTGGGGCTGATTGAGAACATGTGACGTAAATGTATCGTATTATAGGATTGCGTTTCTGATTTGTTTAAGGAATTTTGAAGCTTTTCAATTGTTCTCTGACTGTAGATTAGCTAGAAGAAACAGTTTTAGTCAGAAACCTGCTATCTGGGTTGTAGTAAAGTAGAGATTGAGAGAACCACTGGAATGTTCAGCTGACAGCAGGCTGTGCCTCCAAGTACAAAAAAAACAAACTGTAATTGAACTTAAAAACTCAGGCTAGTTGAACCCAATATTTTTGTCTTTTTTGTTTAAATCCCTGTTGCTAAGGCTGAATGTCGCTCAGTAATATTTATTATTTTTACAACGTGACTTTTGCAGTTTATAGCTTAGAGGAGCAATAGCTGCATATTCAATGCATATATGTGCACAAGTCTTTGTCTATTGCACTAATGTTAAAAAAAATCCAATTTTGCAATTGCAGTGTTTCTATTAAATAAATGAATTAAAATCACACTTGAATGGCCTTGTTCACACAATAAGTTATTAAACATGACAGCAATTGATGTAAACAGTTACATAAGATGTATTCATAATTCAGCCATATTATAGTCGGAGAGTTTACAGAAAAGCAAAATTCAATATGTTCAAATTCAAATGGCGCAAAACATTTTATGAGATGCAGTGAAAGCCCTGGTGAAGCAGACTGCATGTTGTTCGAAAAACCAGGAATAAATCATCTTCCTCCTAAATCCTGTTGTCTTTCATATTGTAGTTTTCGCCAGTAGTAACATCTGGCAGTACATCACCCGACTCTTGTGATTTGTGGGACGAGGGGTGTTTCTGTTTCATTTTTGCGAAATACATCCATTTCTATTTTATTTTTATAGAAAAATCAAATTTTATGTATGTCATTGGCAATAATTCTCCACTTGTGATTGTTGTCAAACTCAGTGCCAGGGATCGCAGACCTGCTATATCTGAACATCGCTTGGTTTCCTCTCATTCTCTGTTGTCTTTTCCTCGTGGCCTGACTTGAATGAAGAGCTTCTGGGTAAACCTACTGGGGACGGGCCTGTCAGCAGTTCTGCTGTACGGTGCTGGTGTTCCCCCTTCACTCTGTAATGTCATTATGCTGACGTTGCTTGGCCCATCTCTTTGTGTACAGTGGTTGGCTCTACTGTATCATTCTGTTCCAATTGTGTTCTAATGGAAGTTTGTCCACTTCAAACACGTTGACCTGTATGTGTAGTGTAGTTCAGATTTGCTAACAGTGTTGTGGTTTGTTTCAATCTACCACGACGGGCTCCAGCCCAACAGCAGAAGGGGTTTAGAGAAAAGGTACGGTTGGTTAAAATGACGGCTTTGTAGTCTGTTTAGACTTCAGCTTGCTCCACCACATCTGATGGGAGTAGAAGGATTTCCTCCATGGGTTTCAGTTTTTACAGACAGTGCATGACAATGTTTTTAGTTTGAAATACTTGATGAGTAGACGGCACCATTTCCCCTGTGGTCTAGAAGCCTTGTGATGGGTTCAGCTCCCATGTTGAAGACCATTTTCTCTGATACTCTACTATAATCCTTGGCTTTATGCCTTTCTGCTCTGCAGTTACTGAAATAGTCACATGATGATCCATGTCCTTGCTGTTTTTTGCATTCCTTTAATAGAAGGTATTTGGGTTAAGTTGATGTTGATGCTAATGTATTTGAAAATGAAGTACGGTAGTTGTTGAGTCCTGGTGAAAGTGACAGTCTTAACACATTTTAATTCATCATTCCTACTCACTGTGCATTACAGAATTTCAGAAACACAATTACTCCTATTGCTACTTTTATTGATTGACAGTTGTCAAGGAGTTCATCAAAGAGTAATTATTGTGATTGTGAGAATTATAAGCCAACATATTTTTATTGCAAATTTCCAAACTCCCTCTTGTCGTTGTTGCTTATGGTGATTTAACTATTTTCTCATCTGTTGGTCACTGAGGGGGAAAGACAACATTCAATATCAATAATAAAACAGATTAAATCCTGTATCCTACTCATACAAAGCAATAAGGCCATTGTGTGTTTATTTTATGGCTGTTTTAAAATGAAATCTCATCAATTAATTGTTTTTTTCTGTTTTGTATTGGAAAGTGTATCTTAGAACTGGGGTCTTATTTGAAACTGTGATAATTATCAACATTCTCCAGTTCAGAAAAAAAGTGATTTATTTATGTCCATACTGAGTCTAAAAGCAGGTATTGTGGTAAAATTGCGTTACATAATGTAACAAAGTAACCCGGAGACAGAAATGGGCACTATGATAATGGCTACTTTTTATTTCTAGATATTTTTAATGCCTCTCATCATTATCACCATAAAAGAAGAAATCAACCATTCCTACCTACCATTTTGATACTGGGATCATTGGAATTATATTTATGTTGTCAACATATTTTATATATTTATTGATGCAAATAACTAGATGACTTTCTACATCATCATTGAAAATGTTCTGTATGACCTGGCTGGTCTAATTAAAGACCACAGTAGGAGTCCAGGAACAACTCCATAAATGAGAGATGCATTGTGATGAGGTTTGTTAGTCATATTAAATGAACCTTCATTTTAAGAATTTTTTTTCTGTGTTGACCTTTACTTGGAAGAGAATTTACAGGACAGTGGGTTGTGGGGGGAAGACGTGACACACCACCACGCCCAAATACACCTTTTGAAAAGAAACAAAAAACTTAAGGAGGTATAAAATGCAGTTATTAGGTCAAAATGTCTGTATTAAAAATGTTTTTATTACTCTGGTGTAATATTTTCATCTTAAAGTCTGTGTTTCCATTAGCAGTAAGCAAGAAATTATTATAAAGGTCTGAAAATATCAGTCTAACTACTGATTTACTAAGTGAGTTAAATAAATGAAATTTTCTCTCTTGCTTTTGCTCAGTAAATTAGAATGTAATATTAGAATATCTCATTGAATTTTGTGGTCTTGAAAATGACATTATTATACATTTTCATATATTTTATAAGTAACTGAAGCCCACATACCAGGGATCTATAACATGATCTACTTTCTTTAATCTCCAACAGAAAGGCAACACTTGTTCTGACTGCTGTTTCTCGGAAGTTATCTTCAGTATTTATTCATTTTGTTGAGGTGCACTAATTGTAGATTTTTGGCTGATGACCTTTTTTTTTTTTTTTTTTTTTTTTAAGCCTGACTTGCTGGTTCCAATTTTGGCCAGTGCAGATTTACTTTTTTTTTTCTTTCTTGTTGGAAAACCTCTCCAAGTTGGCAACAGCAGGGTGACTATAGTTAACAGGGTTCGTCAGTCAGTCAGTCCTCTCTGTCAGGGAAACGGTGGCGGATTTTCAGATCAGATCACTGGATAAGATCGGTTTGTCCTGAGAGGATCTCCCAAAATGAAAGAACTGGAGGCGGATTTATCAGAGCACCCGAGTTATTTTGATGAACAAATGTGCCACTTGTAGTTTGCTGAAGGTGGTTTCAAAACATCACTGCTATATTAAGAGCAGTGGTGACACTTCTTAAACTTCCACATACTGCAGATGTATTTATTTATGACCATAAGTATTTCTCTGGATATTCCTAGGCTCTCTTTAAAAGGAATTGAAACCAGAGTAATGAAAATGATGAAAATGCTTTCTGATTTTGAAACCAATATGATGAAACAAAGAAAACATTTAACCCACAGTGATTGGGATGCTGCATATTTGTCCAGTTGTCCTTCTGTACCTCCTCTTTCACTCCCCACCCTGTCTCTCTGTGTCCTGCTCTTCTTCAGTGGTCCATTACTGTTTCTCTCCTCCTCAGGTGGTTGACCATGCCTTCTCTGAAGTACCAAGCAGGGGACAAGGTGATGGGCCGCTGGCCCGGCAGCAGCCTGTACTACGAGGTCAAAGTGCTGGGCTACGATGCTACGAGTCGCCTCTACACAGTCATCTACAAGGACGGCACAGAGCTGGAGCTCAAGGAGCAGGACATCATGGTACTGACTCATCTCCATGATGTTTGGGGATCCACTTGTTTCACTACCGATACAATATCTGAGGTTTATTATCAGCTGATACAGAAAAACATTGCAGAACTGACTTAAGATGTTTCTTTTTTAAACACAGACATAAATCTGTAAATTACAGATTTATTTGATAACTACACCAGCACAGCCTGCATACACCAACAGCTTCACCAGTTTAGTCAAACATGTAAAAACAACTTTAATTTGTTCAGTCAGTGCAAGAAGGAGAATAACAGTCAATGGAAAATAAATAATAAAGAAACTGAAACTGACTGAAAAATGTTTTCTACCTTTGGTCAAACGTGTATGAAAAAATTGCAACAAACTTTCCAAATGGTTCAGAATTATAAATGGAATATAAAATAATAAAGGACAAAGTACTCATAGGACAAAGTATAGAATTAGACTGAATAGATCTGTTCTTCTAGATGGGACACATTACACAAGCCCAATCTAGAACCTTTTTCAATATATCAGATCAGTGCATCTGTAGTTTTAACAAATTTCCTCCTTCACTCCGCCTCCTAATTTTGATATTACATCTTTCCATATATCCATCCATGTTCTTGACACCCTTGTCCCTTAGTGAGGTCAGGAGGGTTGCTGGTGCCGATCTCCAGCTAACGTTCCGGGCGAGAGGCGGGGTCACTCTGGACGGGTCGCCAGTCTGTCACAGGGCAACACAGAGACACAGGACAAACAACCATGCACACACACACACACACACACACACACACACTCACACCTAGGGACAATTTGGACAGACCAATTAACCTAACAGTCATTTTTTTGGACTGTGGGAGGAAACCGGAGTACCTGGAGAAAACACACCATGCACAGGGAGAACATGCAAACTCCATGCAGAAAGGCCGGGGCCGGGAATTGAACCCAGAACCTTCTTGCTGCAANCACAGGGAGAACATGCAAACTCCATGCAGAAAGGCCGGGGCTGGGAATTGAACCCAGAACCTTCTTGCTGCAAGGCAACAGCTCTACCAACTGTGAAGCCCTTTCCATATATCAATATATATAATTAATAATTTTTATTTTTTTTTTTCAACAGAGTGTCTCCGGCTTCCAGCAGCGCACTCGCTCACGTTCCCGCTCCAACTCCCGTTCCCCCGGGCGCCGCCGCAGCCGCTCACGCTCCCCCGCTAGGACCACACGCCGCTCGTCATCACGTGCTGCCGCAGCCGCCGCCACAGACGGCGCACTGTCTTCAAGCGGGGATAAAAAGTTAAAGCAAGCAGCTGAAATCAAGATCAGTCCAATAGTAAGGCTTCTCAGAAACACTCACTAGGACCTTTTCTTCATCTCTGGAAATGTCCATGTGTCTCTTTTGGTTTTTGACCAAAGTTCCCTTCGTCCGTTCCTCACACTGTCTTTTTTCCTCCCATTTTCTTTTGTTCCTCTCGTCTCCATCGATCTCCCTCTGTTTTCTGATGGGCAACAGCAGGAGAAAAAGCCAGTCGAGAACAATAGCAACAATAAGCATGAAAAAGAGGAGAATAACACAGCTAGCAAAGTCAATGAGGTGAGTTCTGGATTATATAGCAAAATACCTGGAACATCCATCTATTACCCAACACGCTTATCCCTAGTGGGGTCACAAAGGCTGCTGGTCTCTGTCTCCAGTGGTCAACGGACAAACAGCAAACTAGAACTTTTCCTTGGTTTTTATCAAACCAAGTTGCATCAACATACTGACAGCTGAGCTGCCAGAGCATGTCCAGACTGCCACATAAAAACAGAAGGGGTAAGACAGCTGATCAGTTAATTAATCGTGTGAATTAATCACGATTAATCAATTATTAAATCATTACAAAAATGAACCGAGTTAATACCTGAATTCTAAATAGTAGAGCAATCAATTGTTATCAGTTATTTTGGCTGTCAGTTGATTGAAACAGGATGTAGAAGGAAAAACATGGGCTAATTTATCATGTTTTTGATGCTTTTGTATTTATCATTCTTGTTTTCTATTTCAATTTAGTGTTGCTTCAGTCGTGAATATCTGCATATTCATGACTGAATATGGAGTACAGAACGTGCTTTGACACATTTTGTCCACAACAGTAAAGTAATTTCGGGGTTCTTCCTGTGCTCTGAGAGCTTTAATACTGCAGCGCCGAGGAGGACAGAGTGGAGCTGTTTTCAGAGATTACGTCAGTAAGAAACGGGAGATTAGCTCCATAGAGAACGGGCTTTCCCCCCCGAATATTCGCTAAACCCAGTGGTCAGGGCACCGAGGCGGTTCACCACTGGTCCACCGTGTGTTTGTATTAAAAGATATTAAGTAGACAGGAAAAGTAAAAATATTACATGTTACGGGAAAATATTACTCACAACTTATAGAATCTTAAAACCAACAAATAAAAAAGCACAGTTAAAATTAGAGGTGCGCCGATCGATCAGTCACCAATCATAATCGGCCGATTTTCGTGAAATCGGTGATTATCGGGATCGGCCGATCATAGGCTCTGTTACCGATACCGATCACCTGCATCTCATTTCTCAG
>CAEGAF010117401.1:0-30943 GCA_903067075.1 Micropoecilia bifurca
CACACACACACACACACACACACACACACACACACACACACACACACACACACACACACACACACACACACACACAAAGAGATGATGATGATGGTGTGTTTGCACTGAAATCCTTAAGATGCTTAAATAACCACTGGGACAAAAGACAGTTTTACATGAACTCCACAGATTTATTAACCTCCTTCACCCCCAGCAAAAAAAAGCCACATTTTCTTATAAAAGGCACTTAATTTCCCTTACCTTTTGAAGCGTGGAACTAAACAACTCCTGTGAGAGCCAAGTTGGGCTTTTAAATTAAATATATTTACAATAAATAAACCATTTTTTTCTCAGATTTATACAGATAACCATGACACTCAGAGAGAAAAGTACACAAATATTTCCCAACATCCTCCCACTTAAACAGTATATGCATATACACATTGATATATTTTTCGCTTCGCAAAACCGGAGAACAGCATGAACAAGAAAATATGGGGGAACATTTCCCTTTATGTACTGACTGAATACTGTTCATAGATACCTGTGTGCCCTTCAGCAGCAGCAGCAGCAGCAGCAGCAGCAGCAAAGTACCCAACAATTCAGTTCAAGTCCTTAAGCAGCTCCTCAAGCAGGGCACATGATGTAAGTGTGTGTGTGTGTTTTCCTGTCAGACATGTGTGGGGCTGTCTGAGTGTGGGTCAGTCTTGGCCATGTGCAGAACCACAGCAGGGGATTTGTAGTGGCAGTGCGTGCTGCCGCAGTTCACGCCGCCGCAGGGCTTCCTCCCACTAGTCCTGTCCGCCAGCTTCCTGCTGCACAGGCCCTGCCAGGTCTGCAGGGTCTTGGAGCTCCACACCCACACCCCACTGGTGATCCCCACCACCAGCGACATGAAGATCTTCAGCATGAACACGGCCACCGTGGGCACGGACGTCTGCAGCGAGCAGTCGCCGGCGGGGCCCGCGAAGGAGCCGCACTGGGTCTGCAGGCCCCTCAGCTTCCAGTAGTCCATGTTGAGCCGCTCGTAGAAGTAGCAGACGATGACGCAGGTGGCCGGCACCGTGTAAAGGATGGAGTAGATGCCGATCTTCACCATGAGCTTCTCCAGCTTCTCCGTGTTGGTGCCCTCGGTCTTCATGACCTTGCGGATGTGGAAGAGGGCGACGAAGCCCGTGAGGATGAAGGAAGTGCCGATGATCAGGTAGCAGGACAGCGGGATGAGGACGAAGCCGGTGAGCGCCCCAGAGTCCATGCTGCCCACGTAGCACAGCCCTGTTAGCTCGTCCCCGGCCACCTTCCTCATGGTGAGGATGATGATAGTCTTGAGAGCGGGGATGCCCCAGGCGGCCATGTGGAAGTAGTTGCTGTGGGCTTCGATGGCCTCGTGACCCCACTTCTTCCCCGCAGCCAGGAACCAGGTGAGGGTGAGGATGACCCACCAGATCGAAGACGCCATCCCAAAGTAGTAGAGGATGAGGAAGACTATGGTGCACCCAGTCGACTCCAGGCCCTCCTGGATGATGTACAGCTCCCCGTTCTCCCGGTCGCAGGCGATGTTCTCCGGCCCCGCCACTGAACGGATGATGAAGGCCACAGAGTAGACGTTGTAACACATGGAGAGGAATATGATGGGCCTCTCAGGGTACTGGAAGCGGTGGGGCTCGAGGAGGAACGTCAGAACGGTGAACGCGGTGGACACAAAACACAGGATGGACCACACGGTCACCCAGATGAAGGCGAAGTCCTTGTCCTGCCTGGACCAGTAGACGTCCACGGCCGGCGAGCAGCGCGGGGCGCAGGACTGGCTCTTCTCCACGAACTGGAACTTATCTGGGTTCTCACAGGAGCCCACGGCCCCCGGAGTGCGGCCCCCGCTGGCGCCCGGCTGCCGTGGCCGGTGGGGCACCGGGAGCATCCCCTCGCCCTTCTTACCCTCCGTCCTGGTTTCGTTCTCGGGGGCCTCCATGCACAGGGCGTTGGGGTCATTCCTGGTGGGCAGCTTGGAGCAGTTGAGCGAGTCGGGCCAGGTGTAGCTGAACTGCTTCATGATGGGGGCACACTTCTCCCTGGCCTGCTCGCACATGGGCCTGCAGGCGGGGATGGAGGTGGACACTTTGTCGGTGCACATGGGGGCGTAGAGGGAGCAGAGGAAGAAGCGGAGGTGGACGTCGCAGCCGTATTTGACCAGGGGAGCGAACTCCAGCAGCTTGATGGCAGCCTCCTCCTGGTCGTCGTGCTGCATGAAGTTGGGCATCCGGGTGAGGTTGTAGCCGATCCCCTGGCACATGGGGATCACGATGGGCTCGCACTTAGCCGGTCTGTCCCGGTCCAGGTCGTACGAGCCAATCTCAAAGCTGGAGCTGGGAATCACCAGCAGACATAAGGAAAGCACCACCTGTAGAGGACAACCATCCATGCTGATTATTTTTTTCAACTGGGAGAAATAACAAGTCTGTGTCCTTTAGGGATACGCATGAAAATGTCAAGAGAGAGACGGAGTGGGTCCCCGCTTTATTTCCACAGATAGCTGGAAAAATCCCTCCGAAAAATGGGAAGGAAAAGGGGAGGTTGGGGGGGAAATTGCAGCACACAGAGTCTCTTAACGATAGTCCATGAAGTCCGTAAATAAACCAGGTTAATCCAAGAGGAGAAGCTGAGAAAACAGGTCCGGAACCACAACGTGACAGCCGGGAAACTTCGGTAATCAGCTGAGCGGAAACCAGAAGAATAAAACCGCGGGGAGTTGAATCCTCGGTTCGACCGGGAGAAACCAGACGGGAGGTCGGTGGTTCGTCTCGTTTTTTTTGTTTTGTTTTTTGTTTATCGGCTCCAGAAGCTCCTCTTCCTCCGCTTTCAGGCTCCACACTGAAGTTTGAGAGCCGCTCAGAGGGACTTCACTCCAGCAGAGACACAGAGGAGGAGGAGGAGGAGGAGCAGTGAGCGCCGTGACGCTCACATTTCAACCCCAGCGCCACACAAGGAAAATTATCAGACAGATGCTGGAGGATGGTCAAATACCTCTGACATTTCTGCCGCGAATAGTTCACTCGCACTTTCCAAGAGGCTGCAGTTTTACACTGCGAACCTCCCGCAGCCATCAACCCGATCTGAACGAGTTCATTGTTTTGTGCTCTACACCGTAACATGCAACTCGCGTTCATTTAGAAGCTGTTTACTGGGATGACTTGGAAAGAGCGCACATAGATATGTGAATAAGCAGCCTGCGCTCAGTTATTTTTACATTATGCAGGGCCGCATTAACTATAAAAAGGACCAAGGGCTAAAATGATCACATGGGCTCCCTCTGACCCTCAAGTGTCCTCCATGTACCCCAAGTGTTTTATTTACACCACAGAATGAATAGGATGAGTATTGATATGTAAAATAAACACATCGGTGATATTTTTGATTAATTTGGACAAGGTGGCAATATATCCGGAAATTATGTATATCCCAAGCAGATTTTCTGTTCAACCGAAGAGGTTTGAGCAGAAAGCGTCCTATGAGAAATGAGAATGACTTCTAATCAAAGATCATAAAATACTGTAAGACGTATATAAATGTTTTTTTTTTTTAAATATAATTTAAACTGACTTAAAAGGGGGCTGCACAGTGGCACAGTTGGTAGAGCTGTTGCTTTGTAGCAAGAAAGTCCTGGGTTTAATTCCCCGGCCTGGGGTCCCTCTGCATGGAGTTTGCATGTTCTCCCTGTGCATGCCTGGGTTCTCTCCGGGTACTCCGGCTTCCTCCCACAGTCCAAAATAGCATGACTGTCAGGTTAATTGGTATCTCTAAAATTGTCCCTAGGTGTGAATGTGTGTGTGCATGGTTGTTTGTTCCGTCTATCTCAGGATGAACAACCATGGACACATTCTCGCACTCACACCTAGGGACAATTTGGAGAGGCCAGTTATGTTTGGAGAACATAATTGTTAAATAAAACCATGCACAAAGACCCCAGGTTGGGATTTGAACCCACAACTTTCTTGCTTCAAAGCAGTAGTGAAAACAACTCCCCCACCATGAACTTTTTAATCCATCAGTTAAGAGTTAAACCTCGTCCTCTGTGGTAACAGTGACATAAAATGGAAAAACCTCTTGCAAAGTAAAGTTTTTGAAACGATCTGGGACGGAGGCAGCTTCTGAATAAAAAAGCCGAAAATGTCCACTCATTAGGTCACTTTAATAAAAATCCACTGGATGTTGCTAAAAGGATTCCTTGTCTTTATTATATATGAGGGTATTAAAGAAGATGAAGTAAAATCTAACCATTACTTATGAGAAACCTGTCACTGCCTGCCTCTGCTGCCCTCGGTTAGAGTTTATTTTTCTCCGCTGTGGTTATAGGGAATAACTCATTCCACCTGTAAAACGATAGTCCCAGGGATGTCTTACTGTCGCTGACTCCAAATTACGAGTTCTGCTAATGTTTTCAAGAAACACCACGTGAAACTTTATTGAGCCTCACAGGTCAGATCCCCTAAAACCAGAGCTGTCTTGCAGCTGGCAGAAACCTCACCGCCTATTTTACGCGAAAGACTTCGAAATTGGAAGGAAGAGAACGTGAAGAGGAACAGACATCCTAAAATCACACACAAACACAAGCAAACATCCGGCCTGATCCAGGATGATTTAATGAAGAGACTCAACCTCGTGCAGAAAGCAATAATGGATGCGACACTGACTGTGCTGGAGGAGGCTATTGTTTCCATCTAGCGGCGGCTGAATAGGAAGAGCCTGTAGCTCCACAGCTGTTGCACGGCGCATTTGATCTTTTCTCAAACAGGGAGGGAACTCGAGGATTTTGGCCTCTCGCCCTGCAGGACTGAATTGCTTGTCAACTTGCATGCTGTCTCTATTAGTCCCAGCGCTAAAAGTCTGCCTGCTGAAGGTGGTTTTGCACCTGTCTGGTGGAGGCTGACCCTGCTGTTTGTTACATTAAGATGTTAATGTTGACAGCATACTGAGGGAATAAGGGTCTTTTATATGCTAAATTTAAAAAAAAGTGGGACAATGGACCTTTTATATGAGACTGTTGAAATATATCTTTTATTTCTGAGCAAGTGCAAGCGACCCAGTTGGAGCGAGATCTGGAGGCTGTTGGAACACGCAGTCATATTCAATAAATTAGGAAATGTGTTCAGATGAGACCAGTCTGCTTGTTTAGAAAAACCCTTTGAAAATAACCATTAAGCCAGTATTACTTTTCGTTAAGCTCACATTTCTGTTTTAAATGCATTTTTTCAATGATCTGTTATATTCTAATTTTAAATGTCACATTTGTAAGTAAAAAAATCCTCATAACTAACAGAAATAAAGGCTTTCATGTGTAATTAATCTATATAACATGCCTCACTTAGTGATAAAGTTCTTGAAAATTAAAATAAAACTTTAGACAGTATTAGCTTCACAAGGAAATGAGCTGTGAGATCCTATCTGACTGCAACATTGCGTGATCTCTTGCGCGACTCTGCAAAACGTCCTGCAGCTGTAATCTTTCTCTCTGTACAGAGTCGTTGAAGCTGCCTTTGGGATTCAAAATACGATCTAATTTAATTTGCAATTCGCCAAAACAAGAACCTTTATGTCCTCTGTTGCCAAGTGTTGCTGCAAATGACATCTTGGGTGGTCGTCCACAGCCAATGGTCAATCCATGTTTCAGCCCGTATTTGTTGCCACAATCGGGAACAAGCTGCAATGGAGAGACACCAATGCAGCAAGCGAAGAACCAGACATTAACTGGCTACAGTCAGACTTGACAATGGAGAAGATGCTTTAGTCACAGCAATTAAACACAATCAGTTTATTTTACTCCTTGTCAGATCCTTCCATTTTCTGTAACCTTCCCTGCCTTTCATCTGATCTTCAGTTATTATGTTGTTCTGATTAGATGCTCCCCAAAAGACTGTCATCAAGACAGACATTAACCCAATTTGCTCAATCAGTATTAATTCCACTTCCATTCACAGGCATAATCACAAGACACACATGGTTCTACATTTAGCACTTTGCATTTGTCGAGAATTTAAGCAATCTGACAGCAATTTCATGGGAATTCGTTTGAAATAGTAGCAAATCAACTACACATCATTGAGATACTCGGTTATTTACAATGCATGAAACTGAATGCAGACAGCTGTGAAACATGACTTGTGAAAACATCCTGATTTTTTTGAAATCATGTGAGAATGGAACTAGTTGACGATATGTTTGACAATGACATAAATTGGATTGTTGTTTTGTACACTGATTCTCCTTTTCATTGGGATGAAATGCACAGATGTGTGTGTAGGCCTGCAGAAGTGAACACTTGTTCTACTATGACTCTGTTTCAGTTGTGTAGAAAGATTGACTCACTGAATACCAAAAAGAGCTATTGTATAAATTCCTGCCCAATTTATCTCCAGCTGTGCTTCGCTTACCAAACATTCTTTTTGACAAGTTGAATAAATTTTCACCATGACTATAGACTAAACACATGCTACAATGCTATAAATTTACATAGCAGCTATGCAAATGACACAGCAATAACCTAATATTAATATAATTTAAGCTCATGCAGCGCTATGCAAAGGCTCTGTCTGCGATGTGGAAAATTTACTCACTTTACATGCCAAACTGTTGAAATGCTAGTAATTTGACCACTCCTTGACCTTGTTGCTAATCAGTTGACTGCTTCCTGGCCTCACAGTCGCATTAAACTTGAAGTCCCAGATGGTCGCCTGATCACTAAAGTGAAATGAGACAACATCATTTTGGAACAAAGATCATGTCTACCCACTCGCATACCAATCCTGTACCACAGTAAGCTTTTAATTCAGTACTCATGAAATGTACTCTCCTCCTCCCATTTTACCTCCAGTTATTTCTTGTTTTATACAAAACAACCCAGTGAGATCTCAAAAACAAAAAATCATGTCTTATAAATTTTCCACCCCTTAAGCTGGCCATTGCCTTCTTACACCATTTCCCTTGATTCAAACCTCACGTCAGTGCACTGTCTGGGTTTTTTCCTCACTGAAGTGGATTTTTCCAATAAAATCTCAACTGGACCAAATCAGTAAGCAAACTGAGAAGTTTTGAACAGTAATTTTGTTTTTCCTGCGTTGTTTTAGAGTTATCGTCTGCATGTAGTTTTAGCGATGGCAGCAGAGGAAGTGAACAAAGCCGTTCAGTTTGCGTTGGCCACGCTTCCAAATACTGAATTACCATTAACAACTCGTTCAGCTCAGCACTTCTCCCTTCACAGTGGAGGACGGTTGTTTACAGTGCAGGCAATATCTGGTAGGCTGAATTAGCACCAAATTGCCACATGACAAATGTCACGGCCAAACGTTAGCGATTGGGTAAAACGTAAATTCTCAATAGCCGAGAGCCCAGATCCTCAAAGCAAAGCGTAAAACCAGGAGCTGGTTTTCCACCAGGCTACTAAATAACAGTACCACAGACAGTATTCACCGGTTGTATTTTTAAATTAACAGTTGTAATGTTAAATGTGTCACGCTGTAGATTTTGTTCCTGGAGCGACGTCCATAAGGAATAAATAGCAGTGTTTCCTTGATTAGCTGAGGAGCCACAGGGTCTGACCGCACTGCTCCTGTGTGTCCTGGGCTCCACAGCGAGATACCATTGTGCTTTTCTGCTGTGTTTTTACTTCACCTAATTGTGTTATTTTTTCTTGACCTGAACAGAAAATGGTTTAAGGAGTTGGAACATGGGTAATGGAGTATTTACATATTTTTTAGGCTTTCAGCTGATTTGTTTTGAGAAGGTCATTGTTATTTACTTTGCCATTCAGTGGGAGGAATGGATATGTGTTATTTATTCCTCCCCCTGCTCTCACTCTTCTCCTCATGATACTGCCGCATGTCAAGCCTATGTAATAAGTAGCCTCTACAAATAACCCCCCATCTTTTATTTCACGCATTCATCAGCCGATCTGGTGGCGTGTGGGTCTTGTAATTACTACCTCTTACTTATTGGTTATCATATATCAGGTACAAAGCTATAAACATCCCCTGGAACAATGGGGGAGCCTTGCCACAGCCTGGCAAGGCATTGCTATCCCAGAGCCACGGCCTGTTTGAGGTTGTTATGGGTGTAATAAGAGACACCTCACACATAAAGCAGTACATCTGGACCGGTGTACAGCTTTTGACAGGGAGCATAATGGTAAATTGTTGAGGCTAGAATCATGTCATTAGCTCTTAACTCGGGCTATGTGTTGTAATCTGCAGTGTGGGCAGAATCTGACATGTGTGTAAGTTATCAAGAAATGCAGTTGTAGTTTTCTGATTTCCAATTATAGCCACACTTTATGCTGTCTGGTAAAGCGATGGCACGGCTCTTCCTTCCAGATGATCAGTTTCAAAAAGTTATTAGCTGCAATGAGGGGACAATGTGCGCAAAATGTCTCAGTTACTCCGTTATGCAATTTTATGCAGTGCTATTAGGTGACTTTGTGAATAGTCCTGATTCAATGCTTCAGTCCATCTGCGTTCCTCATCCATCTCTGTTTTCTAATGATGTCCTTCACAGCCGGAAACAGGTAGCAAAGAATGACGCCGCCGCCATTTCCTCCAAAACGTCAGCCTTGGTATGATTAAACAAGGGAGTGATTCAGCCACTCCAAAAATGAGCCAAGTTTTCTCTCTCTTTTTGTTTTTTTCTTAATTTGCTCATGGGAGAAGAAAACAACACAGTTTCATAAGGAATGGTCCAATGAACAAACTGATGCTCTACATCTCAATTTAGTAAAACTGTTATTTTGTGTGCTTCTATTGACACAAGTGGGAATAGTAACTTTGGCTAAACAACGGCACTAACTTATATTACACTTCATTAATAGGCGAGACTATTTTTTATTAGTATTTTCTCTCCAGTTGAGAGAAGTAGATGAAAAGGCTGAAACTGTATTTTACAAGTATTTTAGAAATGCAAATGTAAAGATGAGTAAAAAGCTTTTCTGGTGTAAAATTGTTCTCTTTTGTGGCATGAATTGGTGTAAAATACTTTCTATGAACCCTCCGTTATGTTTCTTTATGGTTGGGTCTTTATTATAACTAACAGCTGGTTCTCTAGCAATCCACATGAATAAATAAAAGACTAATAAAGAAGCTTTGCTTGGAGGTTTTAGCCTGGATTGATCTCTTTCAGTGACAGTAAAACCCTAACCAATGTTACAGAAATTAATCTAGACTCTTGCTGTTCATCTTTGGTTGCCTGTGCAATGCTGCGCTGCGTTAAATGAACACTCCCTCCGGGTTCTGGAATGGGGCGGCGGTTCTTTTCCTTGCGAAAAGGTGAAACACGGGTGCATTGGGGTTGTAGAGGGACCAAACGTCTCAGGCTTCCTAGCAAATGTTTATACCTTGGTGCAGGAGAAAGTTCAGCTGAGGTACAAACCTCTGATTCATAAAGCAAAATGCAGTTCTGGTTGTTGAAACACTGGACCAGCTCCCTACCCTTGTAAGGACATTTTGGTGTGTGACTCTTTCACACACCTTTCATAACCAGTCTTTACGCGTTTTGCTGACTTGGGAAAGGCCAGCAGTTGTGTCTCTTGAGGTGTCCTGTGGTCCTTCTGGTATCCTGTTGAGGGTAATTTGGGAGTGAGAGGTCACTGACCTGGTGCACATAACTAATTAATCTCTTTGCAAACACAGAAAGAGTTAGGCTCATTTTACCTGCCTGCAAAAAGTGAAACAAATTCCTGGTAAATACTGATATTTACCGACATAAACAAAACACAGATTTCCTGGTTTAAGAGGATTAAGTTCCTACTACTCATTTTTGCAGATGTTGTTCCATTTACCTCATCCAGCAAAGACTTCTAGTCACTGGAGACGTTTGCAGCTAAGTGAGAAGCAACCAGGTTAAAAGTTAGCACCTCCTGAACTGAGGCTTTCATTCACAATAAGAAAGGGATGATTAATACTTCTGGGTTCGATGTGTCTTGAGGTCATTGTTATGAATGAGTGTAAAACAAAGCTGAGGAACAACCTGTGTTGTCGAACGTCTGTTGTGGAAAAGAAAGCAGTCAAAAGATGAAAGGTGCATTCATCAGCTGATGCATTTTCTGGAGGAAGGAGCAACTACAGACGAAGGAAATGAGCTTCCCTTGCAGAGAGACTGAGCTCAGATTGAGTCAAAGTGAAGATCTTGGCAAACACAGAAGATTGCTCAGAAAGGAGTCACTGCTTTTCCAATATCAAATAACACCATTTAAGCAGTTCGGACATTTGGAGTGGTTGCTTTTTTGACAAAATCTTGTTCCGAGGAAATGTTTTGGGGATGACCCACCAGGAGAACCAGAAACTTCCCGAATCTCTTTCTGCTTGACGCTCCTTTCAACCGAGGCCCAGGTGGCCAGCAGGAAGTAACTCGGTTGATTATTGATATCTTGTGAGAGTGGTGCCTGTTGAATTGGCTACATTGTTGGTAAATCAAGTGCAGGATGCAAAGTGTAGAGCTTTTTTTATCTTGAGATTTTGTTCAGTGAGCAGGGACAGAAGGAAGATCGATGGGCGTCTTGGGTTAGTGTCGTAGCTCCTTGGGTAAAATTGTTTACCTTACCACAGAAATGTTTTTGTAACAGCTGTGTGGTCATGGGCTGTGGGCTTGACTGAAACAATGAGTCTGTGAATACATGGAACCAAAATTAGCCTTTTTGCAGAGAGGCTGGGCTTAATTAGAGACAAAGTGAAGATATAGGCTCTTTGTGAGTTGAGCTCCTCCAACATTCAAGGGAAATGCTTTGGACATCAGAATGACGCTTGACGAGACTATGTCACAAAACTCAATTAAAAACACATGGGAGATCTTCTAGAAAAAGTTAGATCACCTTAAGGGACAGAGATCTGATCTCTGAGGAATTATGCTTAAAATTTCCATCAATTCAGCAGAAGACTGAATTGATGGGTGGATGTCAGCAGGTTAAGTTGCCTGTGCATTTAGTTAATATATTATGCTTTAATCTATATGAGCATCTTCTTTTTGTCAGCGCTAAAAATGATCTTCGCTGATGTGAAATAACTTCCACATCTTAATAAATATTGTTTGACAGCAATAAAGTGACAATGTTTACAAAACAAAAGAGTCTTGTTTGCAAAACAAATCAATTATGTCTCGTAATCAGTTTAACATTCCCCCCACCCCCTCCTAAAAATAAGCAAAAAGCTATAACAGTGTTCGCTAATTCACAGCTGACCTCACTCTGAACTACTCCAACTTAGCTGTGACATGACCTCGGTTTGACCTCTGCAGAGAGGAAGTCTATAGGGTTACAGATCTGCAGCTGAATCATCAACTAGAAAAAGAAGAAGAAGACAAAACACTCATAATTGGATACATTTACAAATCAATATACAACACAGATGCAAACAGTAGGTGGAAATCAGGAAGTTTTGTAAAGATCACGTAAATATTTTTGTCTTTTTTTTTTTTAGAATTTGCAGCTGCAGGATGTTTATCCGTACTTGAGAGATCAGGCTCGTGCTCTGATTTAGCTGCAGACACAGATAAACTCGGTGCATCTTCAGAATCTGAGAGACAAGTCAGGATGACACTTTTCCAAGATTTTCTAAAACATATCAGGTTTGTATGAGAAGAATTTGTGCAATTTAGTAAAAGTTTGTGTGAACGGAGAACAATATTTTCAGGCTTCTGAGTTTCAGCCGTGTCAGAGTCATAAAATAGATGTTTAATAGATGTTTAGTCATGAAACAGTTCTAGAGGTATGTCTGCGTTTTCATGGAAAGATTCGTCCTTAGTAGCTTGTTTTGAAAACAGTTACACGTTTCTCTTTTGCTTTTAAAGGCTGAAGTTTCGAAGTGCACACACACACTCACGCGCACACACATCCATGCTTTCGACCTCCTTCGGGAGCGATGCTGTGGAAAGCAATAATGGTTCTGGGTCAGACAGCGGTGCAGGAGGGTGGCGGGGTGTTTTGAATGGACGGGTTTTTGGAAAGAGGGGTCAAAGGACTTAGAAAAATCTTAAGATAACGTTTTTCAAGTAGGTGAGCCTAAACAACTGAGATATTATATCAGTTAAATTGTTGGAATTTCTGTGGGAGGTTTAGAGAGGGAACAATAACCTGTGTGCCAGGACCGTATAACTTGAGAGGATGTCATAATTCGCTTTCCTGGAATGTAAATACGCAAAAAAAGGGTTCTGCATTGGTAGGAGCGGGAATTGATTGGGTTTCACTATGGGTCGGAGAGCAGCGAGTGGCCGACTGCAGGCCGTCAGCCAGACCGACATGGAAAGACTAAAAATGGACCGCTGGGTGTTGGAGTGAGCAAGGGTAAAAGGACCAACTAGCATATCTCACTGGAAATAACACACACAGTTGCTGTTTATTTTGTCAAGGCTTGTCAATCACCTTTAGCGAGTGCCACATCGTATGATAACCACAGTTTACATTTATTTATTCTACATGCATCACGCAAAGTTCTGTTTAGCAATGTATTTTCTTCTTTTTATTAACTTGTGTTCTTATTTTACCTTTTCACATTAAAAGTGGTTTAAAGTCTGCTGATGTGCATAAAAAGATTGTTTTTGGTAATAAAGCGACTGACAAGGTTTAGATCCAACACAGTGCAGAAATGCAATGTCAGCATTAATGGAAATTACGAGTTTGATATTCCTTGAAGTAAAAAAAAAAAAATTAAAAAGAACTGATCTCTGGTGTACGTCTTTAGGAAGGAAAAAGCTAAATGGGGTTTCCACCAACATGGATAAGATTGATCCAAATCCAATCATTCACATTCAGTACAGTTCAATGTAGAACATCCCAGCAGAAATCAGTAGATCACATGATGTCAGTTTGTGTAAGGGTATGTAAGAAAGACCAGTCAGATGCATCATGTAGTTACACTAAAATGGAAAAATTCAGATTCAGCATTAGAGACACTGGTACAAGTCTCACTTTAATTCTCTTTTGTCATAAAATGAAGGTTTCAAACTGTCACAAGCCGTCTCACAACATTTCTGTCGATGTGTATGATTATCCAGTTCAGGTTTGGTCAGTCTAAATATTTTAGATTTCTAACTAGAGACTACCAGTTTCATATCAACGTAGCGTTAGCCCTTTAGCTATTGAGCCGTGGAGCATGGCATAATGCAACCTGCCATATTTAATCCAAATATGGTTTATTTTTCTGCTTGGTAGCCAGGGATACGCTACATAAACAATTTTACATGTGGAACTTTCTTCAGTGTTCATATAACTAAGTGGCTTTAGTGGCCAACTCTGTTAACATAGCAGGGAAAGTCATCAAAATAACAAAATAACAAGAAGCACAGTAGCCTTTAATACTGCTCTCTGACCAAAATAAGGAGCTGTAAACATCTCTCATCTGACAAACAGGTGACCAGACATATAAAGTTAAGAAATACATCAATGTATGAAAAAACTCAGGGGAAAAAAATTGAAAGAGATAATTGAATATATAAAAATAATAAAACCTGAGCCTGTGTGTTTAAAAAGACAGATGCTGCAGTTTTATAAGTATCAGTTATTTTTGTTAATTGTATCCTTCATGTGGAAGCAGAAAAGCCTCGGTTTTGTTTTCCATCTTTGCGAAACATTAAGTCCTGACTGAACCAGCATATACTGCTCAGACATAAAACGACAAGAGCATGAAAATACTCAGCGGTGCTGATTTAGAAGAAATAGGATGATAAAAAAAAAACTCAAATGCAATCTGTTGCCGGCCAATAAAATTGTTACACGATCTCTTTGTTGTAAAATATAAGTAGTCCTGGTGAAAGTTTATTAGCGAGTGTTATTAGTGAACCAGAGTGGAAAACCCTCTGTGGTGTTCATGGTCAAGTTCCCACTCCCCCCACACTGCCAGGCCCTCACATTTCTCTGTCCTCTCCTTCCCCTCCTTCTCTGTACTGTCGGAAAACTAATAAAAACCTGAAGGAGGGCAGATTGCTCACCCTTCTTTGAAAAAAAAAAAAAAACAAAAAACGTAATGACCAGGATTATTCCTGACAGCTGTGCGGTCCTGAGCCCATATCTAAGAAGCCGCCGCCATAGAGGTCGACTCGCACTCTAGCCTTTAAATCAATCACATGTCAAGGCTGTGAATAGCAGACCAATAAGCTCAATTAACACCAAAATACTCTGAATCTGTGCCCTTCTGCCGCCCATCACCACCTCCCATGCGAAGCCTCTCAGATCTCAGGACATGTGAAGACACCGGCGTATCTATGGTGGGCCCTGAACCCACCACAGATACGTCCCAGCAGCAGCTTCGCAGTGACAAGCAGCCCGTCTCAAGCTGTAACCGCATAACTTGAGCCTGCACTTGCACACAAACAGCTTGGAGCCTATTTATACATCATGTCCTGGCAGCGCGCATGGGAAAACAAGACCCCAGCACTATCAGCGTATCCAGTGTTGTCTGCCTCCTCTCAGTGTTCTTACCCCCGACTGATGGCGGGCAGGACAGAGACATGAGATAGCTGCTTAGGATAGTTGAAAGATGGCTGCTTTAGATAGCTGGAAATACCAAAACAACTTGATTATGCATTTGGCAAGATGGAGCAGTTGCTGATATTCCACACGCTGCATTCCTCCCCGCCGTTGGGGTGTAATTGTGTGCAGTGTCACGTTATCAAACCATTATCAACGGAACAGCAGGATGGTATCCTTTAAGCCTCAGGTCGGCCTGCAGAGCTTTGTGCCTCACTTTGTTGTGAAACGAAAGAGGCCTTAGCCACCGATTTTCATTTGGGTCCCGTTTCAGCTGGTGCCCTAAAGAAAACAAAAAGACACGGAGAAACAGAACAACACGACAAAATCAGAGAACCTGACAACAACTGATCTGTAAACTTTAATTATTAAAAAAACAGCACAAAATTATTGACTAAGGTAAAAACCTGGAAAAGTACAATCAAAAGATTAAGGTGTAAAACATTTTAGTCTGAAGAATGTGTAGTGCTCTTTGAGCAAGATCATCCATCCATCCATTTTCTTACACCCTTGTCCCTTAGTGGGGTCGGGAGTTGCTGGTGCCTCTCCAGCTGACTTTCCGGGCGAGAGGCAGGGTTCGCCCTGGACAGGTCGCCAGTCTGTCGCAGTGAGCAAGATCACATTAAATTATTTATTCTAAGTTTTTAAGCTGAAGTTTGAAAACATAAAATTCTAATATTTTTCCATGCATCATCGGGTAACTATGTTTATATCAAATAGGACTTAAACTACATTTTACTTAGTTTAGACACAGATGTGGAAAAACCATCAGTATCTTTTTGTTAATGACTGAAAAGGTTCAACAAATTAATTTAAAAACAAAAATAAAACAATATAATTAAACAAGCCTGGGCAAAAATTATGGTATTTGTAGTTCAAATTTGTGTCCCAATTTCTGTAACTGTAACTGGACCTGATTGACAGCGCTAAGACCCTCCTCCAGGCTCTGATTGGTTGTTTGTGACTGGGATTGGTGTGTTGCAATGAGTTGCCATTTTCAGAAAGATTATTTGTCACATGCTATACTGTCACAGCATAGTGTCACAAATATATTAAAAAATGTTTTAAAAAGTTACAGAAATTATCTGTAGAAATTAAATTAGTTAATTTAACAGCTAAACCTGCCAATAAGTTGGCAAATACTTGTTTGAATGACCAAAGAAGACAGTTATAGGTTAAAATTAAAATGTATTATTTTAATGTATTTTGGAATAAAAATGTTTAAATTAAAAATATAATTTTAATCTAAGTTGAGATGTAAAAGAAATATTTTTTACATCTCTACTGAGGATAGGATGTTGACTCTCTCTAAAAAGCCCACTTAAAGTAAAAAATTTTAAAATACATGTACTTGTTAGAAAACACATTCCAACCTCATTAGCTTAGACTGGATTAGCATCTCAATTCTTCCACATTGTTGTTTGTTTGACTGCTGTAATACTAATGAAAACTAGTCTCGATGAGTGAAAATACAATTTGAAAGAAATTTGAAAAGAAAAAAAGTTCAAATTTGGAGAATTTCTGAAAGTTTAATTGAGTACCTGCAAATTGTGGAATCAAACCAGATCAGAAATTCAACGCAAAATAAACCAAAACACATCTCATCATCCACATCCGACTACCTTCTTAACATTTTGCTGACCTAGACGTCAGTAAAACTCCAAAGAGGCCCAGTTGGGACATTTATTTAAAACATTTCCCTCCACTATACAAGAGTAGTGCCTGTTTTTTGTTTTCCCTAAATCGTTATCTTCCACTGTCTCTGCTATTCAAAGGACCAGAAACGTTGCAGTGGTCTGAGGGACACAAAGTGGTCCAAACCAACCCATTTTATCAGTGTGTGTGTGTGTGTGTGTGTGTGTGTGTGTGTGTGTGTGTGTGTGTGTGTGTGTGTGTGTGTGTGTGTGTGTGTGGCGATATCTGCTGGAGGTGACGGCTGGTGATCAAACCCGGCACAGAGACTCAGTGGGGTTCCTTCCTGTGTTTTCCTGTCTTATCTCCATTCACAAGATAACATGGCACCAGCGTATTAGATCCTCCACGCTGGCTTCGTTTGGGGAGCTTTAGGTGTGAAAACCTGCTGCTCCTCACTCACTCACTCTTATTTAATCCACCTGATTGACTGCAATCTTGTTAATGCGCATCATGCGAAATAGACGTCATTTTTAACTCGCGGTGACTCATTTTGTCCCACAGCCAAGTTAAATAATGAGGTAAGAGAGAGTTCTGTGGTCCGTCGTAATTACAACGATGAAGTATGAATCTCTTTCAGGTCACCCAGCATTTGTAGTGGGCCTTTGGTAGTATGATTACGAGTTGTCAACCAGCTTCCAGAGAGCAAGAGAGAGTCGTTGCACAGTGACGGTGATGATGAAGCACAAATTCCTCCAGCCATTTGTCACATTTTCATGTGTTTGACCATTTCAATTACATGCTGTCAGCTGGACAGAGAGAGAGAGAGAGAAAAAGAGGAGAGCAGGAGTGCTTGCAGAGATGGAGGGCATGCCTTAGAGAGTGCGAGTGACACATGTTACTCCCACTGAGTGAGGGGGGACACATGGCGGGGCCAACAGAGAGAGAGAGAGAGAGAGTATGAGACAGAAAAAAATGAGAGGGAGAGAAAGCTGGCAGCAGCAGAGCCAGGGAGGGCGGTGTGGTCGTACAGAGCCGGTTAGAGGACAAGCAAAGGGATATCAGCTATCTGTGACCCCACACCCACCCCATCTGCCCACCCCATAGCACGAGAAACAAGACCTATTAATAACCTGCGGACGGATGAGGGAATCAGGTGGACCCTCCTCTGGAAACAGGAGGCTGTAATAGCAGCGTGTGGTAATGCTGGTGGTGTAGAGATACCGTGTGATACAAAAGCGCTGCAGGATTTCTCATCAGAGCGTCATCTGTCCGAGAAAACGCCACCCAGCTGATTGACGGCGCGTGGAAAACATTCTGCACCGAGCCGAGATCCTTCAGAATACAATTTGAGATTTATGAAGACTTTGTGCTGCTTGAGGAAACACAAATGCAACTTTCTTTTGGGTGACAATAGAATTAAACAAGCAAGCAGATGAACTGCATAAAGTGACCTGTAAAGGATTATGCTTTGGCAATTGTTGGATTTTTTTATTTGTATTTTTTTTTAAGTTTGTAATTTCTGAAATGTTCATATTTTTAAAACAAAACTAGTTGATTGTGTTTTGCTTTCACAAAAATCTGAATCCAGGCATTTCTATTTAAAAAACTACGATGTATTTTCATGTTAAACTCATTGCTCATCCTTGCCTAACGTTATGTTTTAGAGACCAAACTGCTCTGACTAAAACTACAGAATTGGCTCCTGTTTACGAATGATCACCTCTGTTTTCAGTGGACCATTTTTAAACTTCAGTGAATTATATGAATTAGATTTTTGGGCAAAGTTGAATTACATTTTTTTAGACGGCACCAAAGTCCACATTCAGGGTGTTAAGGTTGGTCCAAAGGGACATAGTCTGAGCAAAAATGATGGCTCCTGATTCTTTCTGAGATGATTTTCAACTTCCTGGTAAAGGTGAGTGGGTAAAATGACTTAGTTCAGAATAGGAAAACATTTTGTGTCATTCCCACGTGAAAATATCCTGTTACTGCTGGATTACCGCCTCTGACCACACTTCAAAATAAACTAAAGGAGCTGCTAAACATTTGACTTTCAATGCTGTGCTGGATGCAAAAAGAGTCATTTTCTAACTTGTTCCTGTTTTACCACCAGGTCAGTCTGATTATCTGCAAAATTCAATCAAACGATAACGATAGAGGATACGAGGGATGGACCATTTCTTTGTTAAATATTCTTTCCCCCATGAAAGGTATGATTTAAACAGTCGCTATTATTATTGTTTTATTTGTTACACGTTTAACATGAGTAAAGTTCAAAATCAATCCAGACTGATTATGTAACACAGTGTTATTTGTAAGAAAAACACGATTCGGGGTCAACATGCACAACAATCCAAAGCAAACAGAGCAGAATAAACGTCAGGGATCCTCATAAACATTTTGGATAATATCTCTAATTTTGTAAACCCCCATGTTACTTGATAGAGGACAGGATTATTTTAGTTTAAAAAAGGAAGCTGGGAGAATATTTGTGACTGAAATGCTTGATAAGAGAAATTCGAAAGGATTTCCAGGAGCAGATGCTCTATACTTGATCCGATCATTTCCCGATCAGTTTCCCTCTCCTCCTTTGCTCCTCTGCTGTAGTCACTCATGTTGTTTGCTTCTGAGCTGTAAGGTTAAACCTGTGCTAACATGGGACATTAAATAGTCCAATCCATCATGGGAAAATGAGACAGCAGGCCTCCCCCCTCCCACCGGCTCTATCTTTACTCGCTGCACCGTCTCCCCACTCCGTTACACTCGGCTCTTCAGCCCCAACGCACTCACACGCACTTAAAAGTCCAATTCACTGCAAACTTCTCCACATAGCAATCCTTTCTTTATTATTCTTAGCGAACAAGGGGGCCCTTCAGAGCCTATGTAATTTATCCAGAGTCTAATTTTGACAAAAAAATAAGTCCAAAAATGAATCGATTGGAGTGAGAAGGTCGCTGCGGTTTGAAACCTTGGAGCCACAGGCCTTCCTGCGGAGCCCGAATGTGGAAAAGGGGGCCAGGGGTTGTGAGGAGGCCCTTTCAGTTCCGAGTCTGTTTGACACGAGGGAAAACAGAGATCCATCAGTAGGACCATTTATAAACCCAGCATTCCTCCACTTTGTTCCCCTCTCAGCAATTTGCTGGTTTATAGCTTTGGAATATTTCAGCCTCATGGCGCTCAAACAATTTGAGAATCCCTTGTTTTTTTTAATGGTATTTTTGGAACAAAAGCTAAAGAAAATATTCAGCATACGAGGAAGATGGGATGTGGAAGCTGACTGATGCACCACAGTTGTTTATAGTTGAGGCTCTACATCGTCCCGTTGCGTAATACTGGGTAAACACAGCCGAGGAGGATGAGGAAGAAGGCACTTTCACATGACTACGTGAAAATGTTGATGTCACTGATCTCTTCAAGCTGACACTTTCCAGCTTGTAGCTATTTCACTTGCATCATTTGTGATTGAGCTCTAAGAATGGAAAAATTATTATTATTATTATTTTTTATGAAGTTGTTGATTTTAAACCAAAATATTCTGCAACTTTTAAAGGTTTGCAAAAAGTGTCCCGCCTCCTGGTCGATGTTCATCTGCTCCATTTCCTCAAATCATCATAGCATCTTCCTGGAAACAAGATGGAGATCAGAGGAATCAAGATCCTATCACCTGCAACTCCTCCCTAGTCAGTGCTCGTCTCCACCTGGACCTTCATTTGAAACGGCACAAAACCTCAAGTAATAACCACTCACCTTTTCTCCTTGAGAGCCTGGACCATTATCTCACTTCTGGCAGTTTCAACTTCTAGTACATTTTTTTTTCAAACTTTTCCTTGGCGTTAGGGTAATTGCTGCCAATACTAGAATTTCAGTTTCCTTTTTTGCCACTGAGAGCTGCACTTAGTTCATGTTTGTCTCATAAAGAATCAGCTTCAAAGTTCTCCAAAAAGTTACTACCATCTTTATTTAGTGGAGGGTTTTTATGATTGCTTGTCAAAAAACAGTAGTGCTTAAATTGTACTGAGATTTGCGAAAGGCTGAGCTTGGTGCTGAAGTAGCCAATGCCACAGCTACATTGTAAAGCAGCAGTGTTGAATTATGATAGCAAACTTTTGGGAAACCTCTGACTCAGCAGGCTGAATTTCCGCCCTCAGCTCAACGTTGCAGCTGATTTCCTTTCTCCCCCAAAAGGTTCTGAGTACTATTATGATAGTTTTTATGTTTACACAGAAAGTTATCTTTCTAGCTTTAGGTGGATTCACCCAAGACAGAAGTCGCACATGCAAATAGACAAGTTACAGATAGACAAGCAAACGCAAATGCACACATAAATCATCTGGTAAAAGACGCCTTTGAATTGGTCCCAAGTGCTGCAGCCACAGGGTTGTGTGTTTTCCTAAAAGCATCGAAATCACTAAAACACCCCCCCCCCAAAATAACAGGAGAGGTAAATTACTGTCACTCAAAGAGTTTCTTTCTTCCTCTCCATGTCTCCTTTCACCTTTCCTCCCACCAGCCCCACAGTCTCCAACTCTTTCCTGCTTCCACCAGCAGCAATGGGGGCTTTCTCTTGTTTCCTGGTGCTGGCGCTGCTGGATAAACACACAGCCTTCCTCCCATATAAAGGCTCAATTCTTCTCCATCATGCCTTAAATATGGATACAAAGAGAAACTTGTATGATAATTTTTGGCATATGGTGGTGGGGGTCAGCGGGTGGGTTGCGTGTGCATGTGTGTGTGTGTGTGTGTGTGTGTGTGGAAGGGGGCGTGGGGCTGGCTAGACAGAGTTTTGCCTTGTTCTGATGCTTGTCTAAACTTTCAAGGTTTTTGTTTTATCCATGATCAGACCGATGCCATCTGACGGACTGGCTGGAGGTGCGTTGCTCGAGCAAGTCTGGAAGCGTTTGGTCCAACGAACGCTCGGCTCCCTTCAGTCATGCGCTGATAAGTGGCGTCACGGTACGCTGCCGGATAAAGCGCCGCTGTCATGGAATGAGGTGTCGAGTGGAAAAGCTGAGCGAGCCGAGATTAAATGAAAACATAATTTGCTAAATTTAATCGAAGGAGGTCACTGGACTGCGTGGAGCAACAGATCTGTCTTTCATCTTTGATTCTGAGACGCGGCCACAGAAACGGAGCCAGCTGGAACATGCCGGAGATGACACGAGTACCTTGAATGATACAGATGGCCTGCTGATAGCCGGTAGATCACCTTACTGCGCCGATGCCAGCAGACAGGCAGCAGCTACAGGCCTCAGAGGAGAGTGGCATTCCCCTCCGTGGATACATAAAGACTGACAGCTTGAGGTGGTCCAATAAAGTGGCTCTTAATGTTAAAATAAATTAGCTCCAGGTCCTTTTTAAGCCACATGGGGTATCAATTTCCTATCAGTTTTCCTTTGCAAGGTGCTCCAGCTTCTACATACTTCCTTATTAATATACAGATTGCCCAGCGACGTCATGTAGTAAGAATATTCTGTATTATAAATTCTATAGATAGTTACTCAAAATGAATAAATATAGACATGGTTTGTAGCTGCTGCATGCTGTTTATTGGTCAGCTTCAAATTTGATCTGATTGTAAGTAGTGGGTGGGTGGAGTACATGAAAATTGTACCCAAGAAAGAGTAGCACCATATTTTTACTCAACTAAAAGTAAAAAAAAAAAATAGCAAAATAGGACTTGCTCAAGTAAGAGTAAAATAAGTGTTTGGTAAAAAAGGCTCAATTACAGAGTAATTGATCAGAACATCAGTCATTTAATATTTTTACATTACATCAGCAGACGGACCAAAATATAAAGTAATGTGGAAATTTGGGTATTTAAAAAACCCAAATAATTCATATAAATAACATAAGTACAAAATAGCAAAACAAGACAAAATAATATTTTTTCCTAATCACTTTTTTTTCCCATTATAAAACACGTGTTACATTACCAAGAACTGCAGGTGTGTCTCTGGTGACTTTTTGGTTGCTTGTTCTTCGTTCAGCAAAGTTACTCACAGTGGGTAGGGTAGCTAGAAATTTAACTTAAGAGTAGTGACACTGTGAAAAGTCACTCAAGTAAAAGTAAAAGGTGCAGCATGGTAAGAATACTAAAAAATAAAGCTTTTCTGCAAAGCTACTCTAGTAAATGTGAGTAAATGTAACTGATTACTATCCAAGTCTACATGGCTGTCATATAATAATATTTAATTGAAAGGAGATGTTTCAGATTTAAGAGTATGCATATATTGTTTCAATACGTTTTTTGAAAAACAGTCCTTTAGACAGGCATTTACTTTGACATTTACATATTTTTATTAAAGAAAAATTACAAGCAAGCAATAAACAGAGCTACAGGTGGAGACATATGGAGAAGACACCATTGTGCTACTGACTTTCTTAAACTCATCAGATATTTCAAGATATTCCAAATTTAATCCAACACCACCTGCAATTCCAAAATCATGGAAAGGAAACACAATATGCCACACCGGCACACCGGTTGTTGGCAGTTCACAAAAGGGGGGACAGCCTGAGTGGATTCACACTTCTCACATAAAGGCGAAGTATCTGGAAACATTTTATGCTTCCTAATCTGTGAGTAATCTGTGCAAGATCATTGTATTCAATGGTACCGGGTATTAATGGAGCACTCATGAATATTTTCTAGGCTCTTTTCCCAAACAGTTTGCGGTAACGAGCTCTTTTTCCCATTTTTCCTTAATATTTACCATTTTGGGAAGGCGCACAGATTGCCGTGCCTCGTAAAGCTGGGAGACTATAAAACGTGAATTGGCAAATATTCTAATACGGCTCTCTAACATGTTGAGTTTAGCTCTCTCAAAGTTAGGAAGGTGTGTTTTAACATTGTTCTTAATTTGAGTGATTGTTGGGTAGATTATGTTGCTGGAATGAGGTAAAAATCCCTTCATTATACAAACTACCTATATTACAAAGCCCAATTTCTCTCCAGAGGCCAAATATCCCATCCCCTGCTGAGAGAGTAAACAAAGGATTTGCTCCTATTGGTAGCAAAAAGGAAAGCTTTTTAAAATGAATTATAGAGTTATAGTTATAGTCTGCTCTGACAGAACGTGTTGCAGCTCTAAACCGTTGAATGGAGCTTGGATATCTTCCAGACTGGATTGCGATAAAACTTAATCCAGTCGCCCAGTAATGTAACTGGAAATCAGGTAACGCCAAACCCATTAGTTTTATGCTTGCAAAGACAATCCTTTTTAATTCTGCATGCTTTACATTTCCAAACAAAAGGAAGAATGATACTGTCCAGTTTCTTAAAAAAAGGATTTAATAAGAAATAAGAAAAGACCATAAAGTGCGAATTAATTATGAAGCATAGTTTGTCAAACAGAAAGATCCTGCAGTAGCAGAATGAGCCTGGAAATGAGAGTTAATCATCAGGCATCTGTTGGATGGTGTTGGTGATAGTAGTAGACACTAACTTATAAAACCTTGTATCAGCACCTAGCATAACGTCCATGTTTTTTAAAAGATAGTCTCAGAACTGCTTTGGCTTAAAATACCACAGAAAGTGTCCGAGTGACTGGAGTTTTCACTGTTTTTAGTGTTTGGATCATTGACCCTCCCCCACTTGTTGCTGCACTCTGCCAATCACATTCAATATAAAACTGTTCAGAAAAATGTCTTGTAAAAACAACATAATAATCTGGACGAAAAAGAAACACAGTCCATCATTTCTCTGAAAGCTAAGATTAGCTTAGTTTTTTCTAAGAAAAGAGCAGCAAGTTGAGTTTAACATATTATGTGGCGAAAGTTTTGAACTTTACTGTTTGTATCCGAATCAAAGTAGAATGAAATAAATGATGGAGATGAAATAATATGATTAATGTGTTATGAGAAACATTTGATTTGTTTTTGTTTTCATTTTTTGAGTTAAAGCAAAAAAAAAAATTAATAAAAATAAAAAATCACAAGAGTTAAATTTTTTAAAAATCTAAATAAAATGGATACAAAACAAAGTGCAAGTCCAAGAACTCCCTTCATTACATCCTGTAATGGTAGATTAGGATGCTGGTTTTCATAGCTTAGTCCAGATTCTTTAAAAAGCTACCAAAACTCATGGAAGGATGGGATGAGCAAATTTACCTTTTGTAATCCACACTAAGGCCCTAAATTGCAAGCATGTGGTCACATTTATCCTCCAAGATCCCAAATTTGTAGTTGAGTTAGGTTCACCTATGTGTAATCTAAAAAATGCCATGACTTCAGTTCTTGCGAAAGATCCCAGAACCTGTCACAGCACTAAGCCCAGCTCCTCTGCAAGATAACCAGGCTGCCAGTCGGGAAACAATCCACACAAGGTTCTACACTGAACTCACATTAATCAGCTGTGGCAAAGACAATATGAAGAAGTATTATTCATATTCTTTTACTATCAATAGTAAAAGATTATGCTCTGGCTCTATTCTTCCAGGAAAGAGCCAGATCACTAAAACTTGTTAATCTGGCAGGATGGTCAGTAAACAGAGAGGGAACTAACAGAAATAATCAGTTTTATGTTTTTACTGTTTTATGCAACCAAAAGTTCAACCAGGGGCAAACTTGTTTGGCTATAAATGTTAAAATTGTTTTTATGAATATCAGCTGATTTTGCCCTGAAGCTCAGGCCAGCATTTCACTGCTTCGTTTTTAGGTGAAACCTATTTTCCATTGCATTTTTCTTTTAATTCAACATCCGCTTAAATGTATTTCTTACCTCTGTTAAGCACTTTGAATAGCCCAGTGTTGGACAGTGCATCACAAACAGCCTGCAGTCTTTGGAGGTGGTAAATTTGCAGAGTTGACATTTTCCTTTTTTCACTTTCTTCTACTACATGGCTACAAATTTAAGGTTGTTGGTATCAAATGTTGGCCAAATTGTCCACCGCCACTGCCCCCCCCCCAAAAAATCTATGTTTTAAATCTGATTAAAAGAGAAAAGGTGAGATAAAATGAACACTTTGATTGCACCAACCAGCATCACAGAAATGTATGAGCAACGAAGCGAACAGCTATCAGAAAGATGCTCCCAAACTTTTCCACACTGAGGTATGTAATCTTTAAAACAACTTCAAACCAAACTCCAGTAGATTTTGGCAAGTCATTTAAAAATAGAAATAAAAGTTAATCAGCCACTATCCTCATATAAGGATCAGATGAATGCTGCTCCTGCAGAGTGTGATTATATAGCCGAAAGCAACATCTGACATAACGTTACATCAGCACCTGCGTGTCTCTGTTTTATCTGATGTAGTCTGTGAGACATGTTGCCAGACGCTTCGGCTATTGAGACGGCAACTACTGCTTTCAGAGCTGATGCTGATGCTTTCAGAGCTGATACCCCGGTGTTCATTGGACACCGGGGTATATTTAGGGCGCAGAACATACTTTAATATTTAACCCAAGCCAACATAGACCAAAAGAACAAAAAGTCCAGTAGATGGCTTTACACGTCCCCCGCTGTTCTCTGAGAAAATACCCTGAGACATAACTGGGAAACCTTGGCTTGCGCTTGCAATCTACTTAAGCATGTTCATACAAAAACGCTTTTGCCATTTTATGCTTATCAGTGCTGGAAATCAAGGAAATAGAAGGAAGCAAAAAATAATATTTTCCGATCGGAGCCTGCTCCCAAATTCCTTCTGCAGCGATTTTGGTGATAAAACAGGATCAGATGGGGACTTAAAAAAAAGGACAGGGAGTTGCGACACTTGGAGCAAGCAGAGTGTGGGAATGGTTAAACTCCAGCTGAAAAAGACTCAAAGATGAGGATTGAATGAGATAAACCAACAGCAGAGGCTTGTCAGGTCCTGTTTAAAAATCTCTCTGGTGTTTTATGGGAGTTTTTGTGTGCTGTGGGATTACTGTGCAACACAGGCTACATTATGAGTGCGACAATGAACATGTGTTCAGATAGAACTGAATAAGCTAATATATCACAGCTTCTGCAGCAGAGTGTGGCATACCTGCTGTATGATGATTGGCAGCCATGTGAAGAGGTAATAAAGCGGCTCATTCCTCTGTCTGTCAGAGTATAAGAGTGTGCATTCACTGGCCGCCAACGGACACAGCTTACTTTGGTTTGCTGAGAAGGACTTACAAAATTCTGTTTCTTTTGTAATCGTCCCAAAGCCTCATTTGATATTTTCATCCTGTCTCACCTTACCCCCAGCTCACAAAGTTTTAGTCCTGCAGCACTCTGGAAAAACAACACGCTGGTTTACATCTGGCCCAAAATCCGTTTCATTTGCACCTTTTCCACGGAGACTGTTGATGTTTTTGTGGAATAAAAGTCAACACTCTGTTAAAACAGCGTTTAATTACTCAGTCCTCCTCCTCCTCTTCCTTGGAGAGATCTGTTTACAGTTGCAGCAGGTATGTGCTGCGACCATGAAAAGATAAGGAAGCTTCAAGCTCTGGGAGAAATCTTCATAATGCTTTATATATTTTGTCAAGCTGCAACAACACAAACTGTGAAAAGAGCTCTGTGAGACGTTCAGTGCTTGGGTTGTTGCTTTATAGCCACATTTTTACAACCTGACTTTCTCCCTGATGTGTCTGCCATGCTCCTTGGTCTTCATGATGCTGTTTGTTCACTAAGCTGTAATTTTTGCATTTCTGATTGTTGTAGGGCAAAAAGTCAGTCGGTGAAACAAAAAAATATCTTTTTTTTTTGTCCCTTGATTTTAGTTTACAAGTAAAATGAGCACATATGTATAATTGCTTTAGAAACATGCCTGACTACATAAACAAAGCAAAGCTTTAGCTCTCATTTTGGAAGCTGCTAACACAACCAGAACTCCAGCAGAGGCAACCATGCATCCCTCTAGGAGCAACAAGAGCAACTAGATAATTGTCACATTTTTGTCTTTGGCAGCAGTCAGAGAAAGTGATCAGATGAAATGCAGATTGTTTAAAATGTTATAATTCTCTCAGAAAACTACATAGCGTTTGATGGAATATGTTCTTTACCCCAAGTTTCTCTAAAAAAAAAAAGAAAAAAAAGAGTCTTCAATATTGAATTTGAGTCAAGTTCCATTGAATGAACTTTGTGTGACCTCAGTATGCATTTCAATTTTAATCAGGACAGTCTTTGCACAGAAAGAGTGGATTCTATTAATAACTATGTGAGACTGTACGGTTGGTCATGGTTTTATTATGTTGTATTGTGAAATCCATGTAAACAGTCAAAACACTTTAATTTAGCATAAGTGAATCTACAATCCGCCTCTCGCCCGGAACGCCAGCTGGAGATAGGCACCAGCACCAGCAACCAAGGGACAAAGGTGAAAGAAAATGGATGGATGGATGAATCTACAATCCTTTAAAAAGAAAAAAAAGAAAAACAGTTAATGCAATCTGAACTCATTTTTAACTGCTAAAGAGCCTTGTAGAAATACTAAAAACCTTTATCCGTTTCTTCCACCGATCGCATTTCTGACTCCCTTACGTGTCAAAATCGTTTTCCTCTGAACGGCCACTGCTCTGAGGAGTTTGCTGTGGGGCAGAGAAACCTGCCTGAAACCTGAACATCCATGTTTTAGATTTTTATTATCCCTCGGATCAGTTTTCTAGTGTACACTTTGGCATAAGGGCAATTTATCTCACATTGTTCCTTTTCCTTGTGTGCCTCCTAATCTCTTTGTGTCCCTTTGTTGATGAGGCCGCGCAGGGACAGCCACAGGTACCGGCTTCATTTCTCTACTTTTTAAATAACAGTTGCGTTCAAATGGGCTGAAACAGGCTTTCAAAAAGATGAAACACATTTCAGGATATTTTTAAGAATATCAAGCTGCAGGAACTATGCAATCTCATGCAATCTTATGAGAAACATGAAGGGGGAAAAAAGAGGAGACTGTTGAGCAACATCACGAAGGAAAATTTGTAATATTTTTGTGGTTAGAAAAAAAACAGAGATTAAATATGTCTGGGTAAAAAAAGAAGAAAAAAGATGCATCTTCATTTGAATCTGCGTTAAAATGTAAACTTTATTTATTTAGATTACTACATTTGCGACTGATCTTGAAACGTCTGCTTGTTTTCCGTCTTTCTGGATGTAAATATGGTATTTTGGTTCATGTTAGGTTGGAGGTAGGAGGCAAAAACTTAATATATCTTAAGTAAATATTAGTTGTTTTTAGTAGGCTTGCTGACTCTGACCAGTATCTGAGCTTTAGAGCAAAACAGTTTCCCAGTACAAACAGGAGTCTGACCTTGGCAGCTAAAGAGAGCTGTATGAAATCACCAGTGGTGCACATTGTAGCACAGAGTGCAGTATTTTAAGAGGTACTACAGGAAGTGTAGGTTGACTTCAGCAACGGCACACAGAACCACCTCAGACTCATGAAGCGTCTGTGACAAGAGTATGAGACAATACTGAGTAAACGAGAAAAAAGTAGCAGCAAACATGATTACTTTAGACCAAGTCTAAGCAAACAAACCCAAAATATCATGGAGGTTTTGACCAGAAAAAGCATCAAACTCATGAGATTTCTTCATAGTTGTGAATCAAAAGTATCAAGACTGTTTTAATGAACAAACAGATTTACAATGTAGTGTGTTTTGTTGCTTTCTGTTTTACTCTTTTAAACCCCCAAGTAAAGTCAACATGGCCCACTAATAAGATAAAATAAACACTATTAATGCCAGTCCAGGTTAAGATGTGTGCCTCCAAACAAAACAACTGAACAATTGTGGTGATTTTATAAACCCTTCACCTTAAACTGTGAGCATAAGATGCTTTCTCGCATATTTGTCCTTTGTTTTAAGCTTTTTTTTAAGTCCCAGTACTGTTTAACAAATTCCATGTTTACGTTTATAATGGTAGGGGTATAATTTAAAATACAAAACGAGGCAACACACAAGAAGGCAGAAAAACAATAAGGAACCTTTAACATTACATAAAGCACATTATTTTTTCTGCCACCATCTTGCTTTCTGATCCTCACATCAGAACCCCACCCAAAAAAAAACACAGTGAGGGGGAAAAAATCATACCATTTGTTCACTTGTTTTGTTTTATTTTCTATTGAGGAAAACGGGCATCTGTGTTTAAGAAAGATCTAACAAAGGCGATTTCACGCATTTATCTCATTTTTAAAACCCTGTCCCCTGCAGCTGCCGTCCTCTCTCCTCTTTCTTAATCTCCCCTCCTTGGTTTTCAGCATTGCTCCTGTAGGTGAGGAGAGTTTTTCAAACAGCTGCTCATGGTCACATGTTAACACATAATAACTCCAGGGAGACTCTCGCAAACATCAAAAGGCAGAGCTTTTCCGGTCGGTGGGATGCTCCACGTTGTTGCTGTGTAGAACACCTACACTTTCATATAGGCCGAGGAGCAAGAGGTTTGGCTGACGGGGATTCGCACAAGATGTTTCGAACTGGAAAGGTAAAAACTCAAAACATACAAAAACACACACATAGGGCGTACATATACAGCGTGTCTGAATGGAGCTCTTTGATGGTGCAGCCATTGGTTCCTAGTTTGCCGTTTGAGTTGGCATTGAGCTCTCCAGTTGGAAGCACACACACACACACACACACACACACACACACACACACACACACACACACACACACACACACACACACACACACAGCGCCCTGAAAGCTTCATGAAGCCTGCAGGGAGTCAAACTGCTCTCACCTGTTGTCTCTGGCAGCCTAAGAGGAGACGATTAGCGCCCAGCACTGACAATCTGTTCTTTGTTCCCCTCTTTCTTCCCTTACTGCCATCTTATACTCGCAGTCTGTCGCTTCTGCTGCCGGGCACTTTGCTCACTGCCTGGCCTTCTGTTTCCTCTTGTTCTTCCTCTCGGTGTCTCCCTGTCACCCTTTTGTTTATGTGTCCATCTAGTCTGACTACTATTTCTGTCTGCCTCCCCTCACCCACCCACCCGTCTCCTCCTCACTCCTCCTGCTACTTCTCTCCATCTCTAATGCCCTTGTGGCCATGAGGGAAAACAGTTGAGCACTTTATCACAGGTCACGGATGTAATCCCCCCGCAAATACGCTTTGTGAGGGAGCTGCGCAGTTGTGCTGCAGGGGGTATCATCGCCACACCGCACACAATCAGTCGGCGAGGCAAGGTTTAGCTTAGTTTAAGGTCGGCATTCGCGTCGAGACTTGGAGGTCAAGAGTTTTGAACATTAGTGCCGATGTCTGAGACAGTAAAGGCAACAGGAGATCTGGCTCTGAACGCACCGGCAAGGAAAAGAGTTTTATGGTGGTTTTTACAGGAATCTGTAGGTAGTGAATTCATCCGAAATGCCAGGAAGAGCTCAGCTCGAGTCACGCTGAGATCAGATACACCTGTGTGTGTAACGACGACACAAAGGTGTATCTGATTGGAGAACCTTTTCCATTCATGTTGTTTTGGTGGAACTTTATGAGACGGGTCGACATCATGTAGAACCTCGTAAAGACGTTCAGCCTTTCTGAGTCAATACTTTGTGGGATCACCTTCACTGCTGTGTAGTGTTGAGAAAATATATTTAAAATAAGCTAGTTTTAAAATATAACATGACTTGATGGAAAAAGCCTAATTATACTTTTATAAGATCTAAGACCAGGATCTCTGTCCTGTGCCCTTTGTCTGTTTGGGAGACAATCATTAGGAAGTTTCAGCTTTCACACTTAGGTGTGAGAGGCATGAACCAGCAGGAGATCAGGAGAAGTTCTCCTTAGACAATAGGGATAAAATGGCTTTAGAGAAAGGGTCAGAGACAGGTCCTGGTTGGATGAGCAAAGTTCCACCCTATTTGAATAAATTAAAGTAAAGAGGATAAAACTTTCCACACAGAGTAACAAATCAGATTTTGCTCTTTGCAACT
>CAEGAF010117403.1:0-10228 GCA_903067075.1 Micropoecilia bifurca
ACCACATTATGTTTAGTGATCAACTCTACACTGGTGTTACTTTTAATATATTTTAACACCAACACCGTTGTAAATGTTAATGCGACTCTGTAGTGTTGAATTTAACACCAGCTGACTTGGACACATAAACATTGGGTGTTAATTCAACACCAGCATTTTTACTGTGTATCTCTCCACAGAGCCACAGTCGGTTGATGGATTTATTTGTGCTAATATTTATGAAGTGGAAAAAGGATATTTGTTTTAAAAAGTTTCAAACTTTCATTTATGTTTTGGACAAAAACTGTTCTCAACGGTTTTCCCGGCTCATCGACTGCAGTTTTCTGGCTGATCACCGATTTCCAATCTTGGCCGATTCAGATTTTGGCCGATACCAAGTTTTTATTTTTTGTCTTAAATGTTTTTAGATTTAGGCAGAAAGTTTCTGGATATTCCCGTTTGGAGCGACTCTGTCTGTCAGTCCAACTCGTCCTGCTGCAGAGCAGAAGACGCCGGCGGCTGATTGGCTGCAGGTGACAGAACATCCGAATCTCCTGGGCGTCAATATTTCCTCCCAGGCCCAAAATCAGCCAAGGAGACTTTCTTCATGATCGGCTCTGTCTCTCAGGGATCAGTCACTTTCTGAGCTCTGCATGTCGTTTGTCACTAACCTGCTGATCCAAACACACCCAGTTCGACCCGAAACTACAAGAATTTAGCTTTAAATTATTCTGGATTTTCATTTTAAGTGTAACTTTTGTCATTTCCGTTGCTTTTTCTGCAAAAACTGTTTAAACAGAAAAGTTTCTGCTAGTTTCCTTTAGCCACTTTTTGTCTGGACATTTATTTTTGTCTGGCATTTAAAGCAAAAAAGTGAGATTTTGTGCTGCAGGTAAAAAAAATGCTGCCTTTTTAATCACATTATTAGCTTGTAAAATAATTTTGCCAGAAACCGGAGCTGATAATCACAGATAATCAGATCGTCTTTCTTTCAACCTGGAAACTTTTTCTTTTGCCTGATTTTGTTATTTTTTTGTTCCTCATATGAAATTATTGTCACTTTGATCTTTAAAATACCAAAATTTCCACTTAACTTTATATTTTAGTCCGTTTGATGATGCCATCTTTAAACTTCAAATGATTGATAATTTGATCAGTTACTCAGTGCTCGACTTTTTACCAAACACTTATTAGTTTTTACTTGAGTTTTCAGACATTCTGGCTCCTCTGCTTGCTAATAAAACCCAGTTTTACGGTTTGTTGCGGATATTTCCGTGGATGTTTCACCTCCTTTAGTGTTCTGGAGGTTTGAGCCACTAGGGGGCAGCAGCTCCCAGCGGGGGGTCGACCGCCGTCCACAGCTAGTCTGCAGGAGCCGGAATCTGACACGAAACTCGCTGCGCCGTCTTCCCCGCTGTGGCGTCATGGAAACCTGAGTGTGTGTTTCGGTTTGAGAGAACAAAGAGGCTGAATGTGGTTTTAAGCTTCACCACCACAGCTTCACACACACACACACACACACACACACACACACACACACACACACACACACACACACACACACACACACACACACTCGCTGCAGCGCTGCATCTTCTCATGCTTTCTACTTTCTCCATCCCTGAGATTGTGGCGAAGAGCCTCTTTTGATGGTGACTCTGACATTTAGAAGCACTTTCTGCTGCAGTTTCTCCTCTGAGTCTAAATCCGGCTCAGCGCCTCAGTTTGCGGTTCAACCTGGTGACTCATTTCATGTTCTGGTGATGATCTGGGGATCCTGTCAGCTGCTTTGATGGTATGAATGTCTGATTTAAACGTAACACCTCAGAGCAGGAAAACACGACCTGATCGCCGCAGCAGCAGCTGCAGCAGCAGCTGCAGCAGCATCCAAACCTTCAGGCCACAGAGCGACGATTCACCAGACTCACTGTTTCCTCAACTAAAAATAAACCTTTTATGGAAATTATATAACAGCTCAGTGAATTATTGCACTGTAAAAAAACTGAATCTTACCAACTATTTTGTCTTAGTTTCTACTTAAAATATTTTTGGTGAACTTGAAATAAGAGAAACAAACTTTTGAGTGAAATATATGAGCTTGTTTAAAGTCAATAACTCTTTAATATTGATGAAAATTCTTTGGATCCATTTGCTGATTGTTTAACTGATATGACAGGAAAATGTGAAATAATCTGACAACAATTTAATCAATTTATTGACTTAAAACAAGCTCATAAAAGTTCTTTTTAAGTTAGTTTTTAACCATAATATTTGGTATTATTTGATATTTTTGCAGCATCGATACAAAACATGAAATATCAATAAACTTTAAATTCTACTTAACATTTAACTGAAACTGAAAGACATTTTAAAATCCAGAAATAAACCAAACACCAGAAACAACAAATGAAATGAATTATAAAGACAAAATGATCCTTAAAAAGGAGAACAATGAAAATTATTGAGCTTTTTTAAATGTATCATGTGACTTATTGGTTTATTTGATGTGACATCACCACAATATGATGTCATAAAGTAACAAACTGGGCATTAAAATATCAGAAAACATCATTAAAACTGCATTACGTGATAAAATGTTTTTTTTTCTTGAAAGCAGAGGTTAAAACCAAAGAGTCTGAAACTAAAGACCAAAAGTTTTCATTTACTGCAACCAGGATTCATGTCACTAGTAATAATTAGGATGAAGACCATTTATGACCGTGTGATTTACTGATGGATGTATTAATTGCCGTTTTGCTGATGGTCGTCTGTCTCTTGTCCGTTCCTGAAGCAGAACCTGGTTTTGTCTCACTGTGATTCTGCGCCTCCCTGAAGCTGCTGACGTTTCCACGCTTTATTCACAGATAATTGTGTCTGACTGTCCCCAGGAGGAAGAAGAAGTGCGTTCGCTACCTTCAAGGAGGAGCTGAGTCCAGCTGCCCCAGCCCATCTTCTTCAGATCTAAGTGCCATAGACTCGCCCCCGTCCCCGTGTCCCCCGCGCCCGTACCGGCCCCCGCCCCCCCCCTGCTCCCCCCGCCGCTCCGTGCGCTCGCAGCCCGGCGCCAGGCGGCCGGACCTCAGCCAGCCGGTCCCGGCCCGGCAGGCGCTCTGCTCCTCGGCGCTGAGCGCCGCCAGGGTGGCGGGACTTTCCCTCACAGTGCTGACAGAGACTCACTGACCGCCTCGCTGCCCCCCCTCATCACTGCCCCCCTCATTGCTGCCCCCCTCCTCGCTGCCCCCCGCATCACTGCCCCCCTCCTCGCTGCCCCCATCCTTGTTGCCCCCCCTCCTCGTTGCCCCCTCATTGCTGCCCCCCGCATCACTGCCCCCCTCCTTGTTGCCCCCCTCATCCCTGCCCCCCTCATCGCTCCTCGTTGCCCCCTCCTCGTTCCCCCCCTCCTTGCTGCCCCCCTCCTCTGAGATCCTCCTGGTCGCCCCCCTTTCGTCCTGCAGTCATGGTTTCCCCCAAAGTTTCTGTTTCCACCTGAGCGCCGTGAGAACAAGATGCTCCCCTTGTGCTTCAGAGGCGTCACAGTTACTAACCAACCCACGGCTCTCCTGTCGTCACACTTCCTGGAACTTCATAGCTGGCTGCCATCTTGGTAGGCAGTTGCTATGACAACAACAAACAAGCCACAAGCGTAGAATCAGCTCTCACCTTGTTGCTATCTAACTTATAAAAATATCGCTTTACAACTACCTGAGTCTCTGTAACACGAAGAAAAACATCAGTGATATTTACTGCAGTACTTTCTGCTGAACTGGCTACACTAGCTTAGCTAACGTAGCTTTTACCTGCTAGCTAAGACGGACATGTAGCCTGCATACATCTGCTCACCCAGCCAGACACCAGAACCTTGTTATTCACCTGAAAAGTTCTTACTGATCCATTAAACATCGATTGTCTGCAGCTCCTCCATCAGCAGCAGCTTCTCCACTGACATTTTGTTCAGGAGTTTCTATAAACGGCCATTTTGTTGGCTTGGAGGCCGTTTGATCGCCTACCAAGATGGCGGCGATCACTTCCAGGTCAGACTTGTGGAACGATGAATTGTCCCAGAACTTATTGCAATAAATGATGATGTTCTTGTTTTGAGACCATTTACAACCTGAACAACGGCAACAGCAGAATCATAATGCAATCAGATTCTCAGAGATCAATAAAATCTAATCTAATGAACTGGAAGACATTTTAAAAACCAAACAAGAGAAATGAATTATGAAGTCACTGTAAACAAAAGCATCAGACTGAAGAGAAAAATGATAAATTATGCAAATGGAGGTTATTGAGTTAATTTTAATGTGATTTTCTGATTATTGTGACCAACCTGCTGACAGGCGAAAATGATTATTGATTATATGATCAGTTATTTTCAGACTCAAACTCGTTTCCTTCCACGACTGAACTTCATTTTGGCAACATTCAAGAGAATCAGAGCAAATGTGTCTAAAATGGAAACAGGATTTGTTTTTATTGGTCCGTCACAAACGCTCCAGTTAAAATATATTAAATTATAATGTGGAAAAAACTCGTTCATAATCTTCCTGTTTTGGCTCAAACCGTTGGTTCCTCTGTAACTTTAAGATGAATTATTCATGTTTTTGGACCCATCCGACCAGCAGGACCTCTGATTTCCCGTCTTTTATGTTTGTATTTCCAGAAGAGGTAAAGCAGACGCCCAAGTCACGTCTTTTAGCACTTTTAGGCTCTTTTCTCCAGCTTCACCCGTTAAATTTTTACATTTTGTTTTTTTACCTTTCTGTGTATGAATCTCATGTCATTTTTAAGCTCATATGTTTCTTTAAATTTGCTTTTTTTTTCCCTCTCTGCAGCTCCGCAAACTAATGTGTGACCGATGGGTACTATTATATTGCATTGTCTTGTAAAGTTTTATATTATAATAAATAACTTTTGTATGTTTTTATGGAATAAAAAGGTAAATCCTTTAGGAAAAAAATATTAGTTTCCACCTTTTTCTAAAAGCGATATTTTTTTGTTTTTTTGTGCAGAATTTTACCATTTTGTTGTCCAGTATTACTGCAGACGCCTTCAAACTATTGTGTTCAGTCGCTGCATGTTTCAGCTGTAATGTTACATTTCGAAAGGTTTTCATTTCACTGTTTTCTCGCAGTAAGTGCAGGCTGAGCTGTGCCATTCCTGTCCAGCAGATGGCGCTGTTGTGGTTCAGGCCAGGCAGAAACAACTGGAAAATGTCTTTGTACTTTCATGCTTTGAACCCTCTGATGTATGGTTTTTGTTTGATGTTATTAAAAGTGTTTTTTTTATTATTTTTGAGGCTGCAGGCTTGTTTTTCCCAATCAATCAAATTCTATTTGTATAGCACATTTCAGCAGCAAGGCATTTCAAAGGGCTTTACATATTTAAATTAAAACAGCATGTGAGTGAATACACAGAAAGACAAAGCTAATTTTTTTAAAGAAAAAGAAAAAAGGTCAAAGATAAAAACAATAAAACCCCTTGTAGGACTTCAGTTAAACGTCTCACACCTGAGTTTTAGTTAAAATGGCACAGATACAAAAAGGTCCATAATAAAAAGGTAAAAACAAAATGAGAGAAAAATAAAAAATAAACTGAGTCACAAAAGAATGACGACACCAATGTTTCCACCAATGTAGTGATTTGTCCAGATTGTTGTTTTTTTATCACTGGTTTGATGCTGTTTTCAGAGGGAAACACCTGAAGAGATTAATGAGTTTCTGTTTGGATCAGATCATTAATGACAGGCAGGACTTAAAGAAATGTGAAGGTCAGAACTGGAGCTTCACTGACTTATAATTTCTTTTAGGGTTTTATAATTAAGTCGTTGAAATTGGGTCATTGTTCCTGCATTTGTTCTGTTTGGGCCCAGATTTGGTTCTGGCTTTGGAGACGATGTGCAGATTAATCCTCTGATCCTTTGAATTTTCTCTGAAAACAAACTGAAAACTAGTTGCAGGCATTAGATTGAAGTTCAGGTGGAAATGTCACAGGAGGGTTTGTGAGCCTGACAGTAGCAAATAAAGCTCGAGCTTTATTATTGTTTTTATGTATGACGTCTGCATAGAAAGCCTCTCTAGCATGTTTTAGTGTGATAGTTACATAGTCCGTCTTTGTAGATGTCATAATAAACGTGAAGTTGAGTTTTAGTCCATCTCCGTTCTGCTCTAGTCGTCTAGCAGATTGAACCGTTTGCTCATTTCTCCATGGAGATTCTTCCTACCAGTCAAAACCTTCACTTTAATGGGATAGTTCTAAGAAATATTGCATTTATTAAACTTCTAATTTTTAAACCAAGCACCAACAACAGTGAGTTTTGACACTGGATGGATGAATTTCTGAACAGCTCAGGCTTTGCATACAAATCTGGCTTTACAATAAATCACAAGTTATTCAATAGAAACAAAACTAATATGAACAGTTGGAGCTGTAGTTTAAATCTTATCTAATTGTACTTGTGTGTGTTCAGGATAAAATTATATCCTGATCAGCCCAACAGCTGATTATCAGAACGTTTGGACCTGATATTCCTGTTATACATTTGGATCTTAATCTACCAGAGGTTGTTTTAGTTATTCAATTGAAAAAGTGAAATTTATATATAGTCACTATGTAATACAGCTGAAAGATAAAAGCAAATAAAAGCTTCACTTATGGACTCAGTAAGCAGCTGAAGGACATTTAGAGAAACTGACTGAAGCTGGTGACTCCAAACAGAAAGACGACGCCGTTAATTTGAAAGGTTTTATTAACTCCTTCAGTGACTTTGACAGCTAAAAAAACAGCAGCGTCACAGCAAAGCTGCAAGTGTCCAATTAAATACACCAATTTATGAGTCAACGCTGTGATGAAGGTGAAAACGCAAAAACATTCAACTTCATTTCTCCTATTAACGAGTCGCCTTCCAGGTTCAAACACAGCCAATGGGGAGCAAAGATCACATCCACCTCTGGTTCATCCATTGTCAGAAATGTAACTTTATTCAACTCAGTGAACCTAAACTAATGATCTCCAGTAAAAAAAAATGTAGACAACTAGAGCAACTAAAAATAAGCATAATCTGGAAGGAGGGAAATCGGTTTTTTCCCTCTTCAAGGATACAAAGCCATGAGAACAGGATTATACTTTATGTAGATCCACAAATATGAGTGTGTGAAAACAGTAATAAGCGTTTCATCTTTAAATTAATGACACCACACAGGCAAGTTAAAATGGTCATGCTATTATTGGGATACAGAAATGAAGGGAACTAGAGAGCAAAGTGGCTGTCAATATCCTAAAGGTAAAATATTAACAAGTATGAACAACGCCAGTGCAACCAGGAACGATCCGGTCGGTGTGGTAGTGTTGGCAGGATCCTCCGCTTTATTTCTCTTCACACCACTGGTTCTCTTTGCGTACCTGAACACACACAACACAGGTGGAGAAAATCCTCTCATGTTATGTTTTAATAACCTGTAATAAGTACCTGGGCCTCCTCCTCCTCTGTGAAATCGTTTTTGATGTTGAAAGTCTTCCTGATCTCTTCTGGGGTTTTGCCTTTGATCATGTTGGCCACCGTCTTGCAGGTGACGTCCAACAGGCCTTTGATGTCCAGGTAGTTAGCGGCCTAAACAGACCAGAAAATGAAGAGCAGCAGCGTCAGGCGAGGCGGAGCGACGATGAAATGGTTCCACACAACAACAGGGAAATCTGACAGTCCAACATTCGTTTCAGGCTCAGTGGTCATTTCTGCAAGGAGTAAAGTTTTAAACACAGATGTGCTACAAAAATCAGGCAATTTTAAAAAATTAAAAACTTAAAGAGGTTGTGTTTTAGGAGTTCATCATTTGCATTGACATGTCTAATATATATTTTTTAATACATTTTAAAAAACGATTAAATCAGTAATTTAAAATAAATGAAAATGTAAAAATCATATGTAACCAGGTGAAACATGTCAAATGTATTTTCTAAACCATGTTTTGCTTTTATTTCACCGACTGGTTGTAATTCTTGTTTCTGTCAGCATGTGGTGCTGTTGTTACGGAGAGGTATAAAATTACCGGAAGTAGAAAAAAAAAACCTCTTGTTGCTGTACTGTGGCACTAACTGGTAAAACGGAAGAGAAGGACTTTTTTTATCCGACACCTGGTGGAGAAAACGACTCCATGTCCACAGAGAGAAGAATCCAAGTGTTCAGTAATTAACGTTGGAACCGAATTATCTTCCGTGGAGCTACAGAAATGATGCTAACGTCATATTTTCCCGTCTGTCCTCTTCTAGCGGCGCCACTGCCGGTTTGTCCAGCCGTTAGATGTGAAGCTGCTACTCTGACTGCTAACAGCGCCGTTTCACTGAAGCCGAGGCTTTAATCCTGCCCTTCAAAATACGGGACGTTCATTTCCCCACATATTGACTCTCATTCCTTCTCGGTGTCTTTTTAAGAATAAAGAAACTCTTCTATGCGAAGCTCCTTGTGCTGCATTAATCCCGGATTCACGCGTAAAAATCAAGACGCACATTCCGTGTCCGCCATCTTTGCCGGCTCCGGTCGCGTCACTTGTCGAAACGCGGGAGAAGGTTCTGGAAGGTGGGCGGGGCTTAGGCCGGAAGTTACCGGCTCTCCTTCCTCCTGCCGTCCATGGAAACTAACGCACGGCTCCTTTTACTGTTAATAAGGTAATATCATTTTCAAACTGAAGCTGCCATGATAAAAAATCTGGAGCAGACAGCAGCTCCAGATTTTTAATGTTAATCAACCGAGCTATGCTAATACTAGCCGGCTAGTATTAGCTTCGGGGTTAGCATCTCCAGAACGTCAAGTAGTCATAATATTCTGCTTAATAACTACGCAATGCGTCAATATATTCAGCGGGTTTCATATTTCACAACTGTTTATCTCTTTAAAATATTTTAAACTGACATGACTTAAATTTTATTTGACTGTTTATTCAATATTACATTACAAAAATATCAATGTATAAGCTTATGCATCAAAATAACAGTTTTAAATACCATTATTCTATATAATATACCATTAGTCTCAACATTCTTGTTTTAATTTTTGCAGTAGAAATTTATGTTTTTACTGTGTTATATATTATTCCAGGTAATCAAAACAGTCAGTTCTGCATAAAAATAATTATTCAAGTGTTTTTATTCCTCATTAGATCATTAAATCCTTTAAAGGGTTGGTGGTTATAAACAGGTGGAGGGTGAAGGTCCATCAGCTCATGTTTCTGTTTGGGAGCCGCAGTGAGGAACCAGAACCAGAACCAGAACCAGGTCAGGTTTCCCCTGATCAGCCTGTTTACCGTCTGTCCTGCTGCCCACATCAAATCAACCATCTGTCCTCATTTAAACTTAAATAAAATTGTTGTGGATAAAACAGGAAACGTCACACAGCCGGTTTGGCTGCATTCAAGATATTTAAGAGAAAAAACTTAATAATTATCAATATACACTGATCTTGATAATTCAGTCTCTAGTATTGTTTTAAGTTTTTCAGCTCATCATCTCAGTCTTACTTAAAGCAAGGCAGCAAAAATGTCTGATAATTTATGACCAGAAGGGATCAAAACATGAAAGAATCAACTGGTGCCAGATTATTTAAAGAGACAAATAATCCCGGTTTTGCTAGTAGCTGCTGAGTACAGAGTGAAGAACCAGAGGGCAGAGATTTCTGTGTAGACGGGCGTTAAAGTTCTGCACTGTAAAAAGTCGTTTTACCAGGATGAGTTCAAACAAGGTGCCTTGGTCCACTTTGAGGAACTCCTGGTCCCAGACAGGAATGTCGTCCGTCCTCTTCTCCTTGTTCTCGTCGTCCTCAGGGGGGGGAGGGTCGTCTTTGTGATGGGTGCACCACTGAATCACCTGCAGGAGACGCAGCAGGAAGTTATGTAGCTGAATCACCTGGAGGAGACGCAGCATCAACAGTTATTTAGCTGCAGCAGCAGCAGCTCAGCTTTACATCAGCTGGTCAACGTCTCCAACCGTTTAATGACCCGATTCAGGGAGGTCAGCTGCTCATCCTGTCCTATTATAATCTCACTATACGATACACGATATTCTGCCCACGATACGATATATGTCACGATATTCAGCAAACTATACAATTTGCTATTTTCTGACAGGTTTCAGAGGGACAGAGTGATTTTGGTGACATTTTGTGACTGTTATAAAGTTGGACTGAATGAATTTAACTGAAAACTGATTAAAAGCACCAACTACACAATACCTGCTCTGGTTGGACACAGACTGAAAGTGG
>CAEGAF010117405.1:0-16260 GCA_903067075.1 Micropoecilia bifurca
GTGTGTGTGTGTGTGTGTGTGTGTGTGTGTGTGTGTGTGTGTGTGTGTGTGTGTGTGTGTGTGTGTGTGTGTGTGCTGTAACTTTGGCCTCAGCATGCTGCAGTCTCTGAAGTATTAGGGAGTGTAGCTCGATGTAGCGATGGCTGAGTGGTTTTTGCAGTGCGGCCCACAGAGCGGAGAGCCGGAACGGAGCGAACCCTTCAGTGGTTCTTGTCGTAGTCCTTCACCATTCGCTTGATGTGGAACAGTTTGTACCTCAGCCTGCGGCACTCCCTCTTCTTAGTCTGGTACTGTAAAGTCTGCAGACATGTTGGCTCAATTAGCCGAATAAAGAAACAACCTGGAATCTACAGAAAACTGCTTCCCACTGCACTTTATATAAACCGTTCAGCTCACCTGCTTCAGATCCTTCAGCTGATTATATTCCTCTGCAACAAGCTGAGAGACAATAACAAATGAGTCATTATTTGTTATTTACTGATTCTTGTCTCTTCTTCTCTAGCAGAAAAATCCTCAAACAGCAAAGAAGAAACAAAGAGCCAAGATATTTCAGCAACAAGCTCTAGGTTAGCAGATTAAATGAGACATTTTATTTTAATGGGAGGTTTTTGATAGAACAACACAAAATATCACATACTTGTGAAAAGGAAAGGAGACAAGTTTACAATTTTAAACATTTTTAACACAAAAAGCTGAATGTATAAGAATTCAACCAATCAGAGTCAATTACTCAACATTCGCTGTGATTACAGGACATGTTTTTAACAGCTTTTTGCACATTTACAGACTAAAACTTTTGACCATTCTTCTTTGGAAAACAGAACAGATGGAAAGAATCTGAGAACATCAGTCTTAAAGTGTGAACTTTACAAATGCAGTGGATATTTTTATATTTAAACGTTCGACTCCAGATCTAAACCTGCAGGGTAACCGATCCAGTAATCCACTTTATGTTGATCTACAACACAAAGTATCAAAAAACACTCTGAAGATTTTAACCTGACAAAATGTGAAAATGTTCAACAAGTGTGTGAATAAATTAGCAAGTCACTAATCGATATCCTGTCCTATACACTTACAAAAGCACCTTTATTACCTGGAATGTATTCCAGCAAAGATTAAAGATTAACGTGTTTTTAGCCTTGAAAACAATAAATCCCATTATCTGTCTTGAAAATTGCTGAGGCAGATAAAACTGCAAAAATGAAACATTTTAAGGTTTTTAAGCTGATGTCACAACTGTAGCAACTTTAGTCCAGTTCATTCCTACAAAATTCCAGAAAAAATCTTATCTTATCATTTTTCAGCTGAAAAGTTGAAGGTTTGCCGCTAAACCGCATTTCTGACTCTTGGACTTTATTTTGCAAAATAAGGGAAGAATCCAAACAACACGTCCATCTCCTTCTGAGAGTTTGGTCATACGATAATATCAAACCTGGTATTTAGCAGAGCTCTCGTCCAGTGTGTCCAGTTGCCGGCTGAGTATGTTCAGCTGGTCGTTGACGTCGTCCATCTCTGCACACAGGCGCTTGTAATCCCGCAGGTCAGCATCAAACTCTCTCTTGTACTGGTGCCTCTGAGAATCTGAAGTTATCGACGGGTAAACACTGTTAGGCAGACAAAAAAAAGAAAGATTTAAAAAATCTGACTTAAAAATTACACTCCTCAATCTGAGAAATCTGCAATCATGATATTCAGTAGTCAATATTCAAATGGTTTTCTGAAATATTTGTGTAGGTTCTGTTGTTGCAGATAGATTTTCTCTGATTATTGATTTTTGTCCCAACAGTCTCAGTCTATCAAACAACTGAACTGAACTTCAATTCGCTCCGAGTCACATAAAGGTCAGGGATGTTTTCTTTGATGCATAAATGGGGATAATCTTGTAATTCCTTTATTTAGAGTTGGATTTAAAATAACATCCATCAAAAAAGCAACACTGCTTTCGTTCTTTGCAGTTTTCAGATAAAAATATTGTAGATTGGCCGGTGAATCTCTCCATTTCACCTTTGTCCTACTTCTCTCCGACTGAAAACAAGCATGTGAACGAGGGAGCCTCAGAGGATTAACCCAAGAATACGCTCTAACTTCTTGCAGTCGCGTTGTGAAGCCACTCACCATCCTTTTGCTCCTCGCGACACTTAAAGAACATTTTTAAAACCAAAATAGTGCCTGGCTGCATCAAATTATTGTCACATAAGCTTGTTTCCCAAAGCTTACGGTTATTCATTGATGTCAGAAAATGTGGGTCTGGTCCTGAGGGAGAAACGGAGCTTCACTCTAATCTACATGTTCGGTTCTTCATGACATTTTCATCCCTAATCCAGGCAGAGAGTCAGAAGCCTGAAGGTAGAAGCCTGGTCCTCACCTCTCCCATTCCTCCCTGTCCAGCTCGTTTCCCGTCTCTCCTCCGGTTGTGTACTCCGTTTCGTACTGGGACTCGTCCATGTCCGGGTTGCGTCTGCGCCTCTTGCCCCTGTTGGCGGCCGGCCGGCGGCCTCCCGTCTCCTCCGAGGGGCTGGAGCTCGTCCTGCAGCAGTGGGAATAACCCTCCAGAGGCCGACTCGCCATTTTCTCAGAGTACCTGCAGGAAAACCAGGACATCATAATGTCGGGTCTGACAGGTTAGGCTGCTAGACAGGAAATGTGGGAACCCCAGAAAAAATCATGAATTTCTAAATTATTGGACTGAAAAGCTGTAGAGGAAATCATAAGAATTAATTACAACATAGTATTTAGCAGAAGCTAATGCTAACACCTCAAATTTGTCGTTACACACGACCTGTTTGGTTGTTGTGTGTTATCTGATGTGTGTTTTTGCATCGCTGAAGTTAAATTCAGCTATTTAAATTTTAAATCATTTAAAATCTAAATTTTAAATGATTGAATATTTCAGCTACAGACCTGATCATCTTCAACATGTTGGTTTCAGTTCAAGTTCTATTAAGTTTATTTATATTTATTTATCTTTTCATGTTATAATTTATATCCAGCTGTACAGAATGAAATATGGTCCAGATTTAAGGTCCTAGAAGAACAGTTGTAAACAGGCTCTTTATGTGAAATGAATACGGAGTCGGTGTTTAAACCAGCTGCGTTTCCTTTAGAAATGTGCGCAAAACTCTGTCGATATTCTGCTAATGTTGAAAAAACATTAGATGTTCTTAATAAGTCATTAAAAACATGCCGCCCCTTCATCCTCCTGTCGTTCTCCACCAGTAGCATCTGGTTGTTGATCATGTGACTCATGTGATGCAGAAAAATGTTTCCACTGCAGTTTTGTGAAATACACAAATTTCAATGAAGCTGAAAAAAACCCACACTTCTTCCTAGGATAAAAACCTTTTATAGAAAAACTTGAGTTTTCTTCAGCCACATTTCTATTAGTCAAATTTATTTGCGTAATATTACGGTCGATTGAAACACAGTTGGCGCATTTTCAATAAATGTTCTATATTCTGAGGTTATTTTTGCTGTGAGGCAGAAAGAAAATGGAAAAGCCTTCCAAAAAAGAAATGAACTTCCAAGAAGACAGCAGTGTGTTTACTGATAACATCCAGATGGAGGAAGGAAAGCGTTTACATGGTCACTGCAGCTGACGCCCTTCACTCTGAGAGCAGCAGCATACGGAGATCCTGGGTGAACAGGAGGCAGGTAACGCCTCTGTAATAAGCTGTGGATGACGAAGCCCATTCAATTTGGTAGGTTTGTAGGGATTTGTGGAGAAATCCAAATCCAACGGCACAGATATTAAGGGTTATTACTACACAGTGAATTATGTCAGGGGCAGAGCACAGTGCGGGTCCGCAGGTCAGCATTCTTCTGCTTATGAAACCGGCTCTGTTTACTTTGCAGGAGAGGAAATCATTACATTATTTTCTACTTTGACTCAAACAGAGTCAGGCCTGTGTTTATGTGCAGAGTCTAGATAATTGTTCAAGATTTCTTCCACGGTGAAACCAGAAACAAAATCAGGTGCATAAGAAGTCCTTCTGGCGACAAGCCGCCAGCGCAGCTATTCATAAATATCCAGCCTATTCTGCTCTGCTTCAGACAATCCAATGGCCAAGAGGGGAAGAGAGAGAGAGTTAATCCAACAAAGGCTCGAAGGTCACAAACAGCTCTCCATGTGGGCAGGGCAATATGTTTTTATGGGCTTTAAAGCAGCGTAGTGATTAGAGCTGCTTCTGAGTCACATGTTTAGAAATTCACTCATTGTGGGAAAAGGCTTTGGACTCCTGTATCGCTGCCACTGTTTTCCTGCTGCTTTAATATAGAAAAACTGACAGTTTTATATAATTAAGTTTACAACTAAAAACAGGATCATCTGAAGTGAGAAAAAATATGTCACATGCAGTAATCCTGCACTTTGTTATGCTGGTAATGTGGATAAATATGTGGAGAAACAAGTACTTGGAGAGAATAGTTTCTGTACTTCTGAGATGATGATATCAGTGAGTTTAGAGACATTTAGTCAGGAAACGTTTATTTTAGTCTGTAGGATAGTTTCCATTTATTAATAGACATGAATGACCAAGAACTGGGGAAATATTAAAATTTTGAGTGTCTTTTATGTAACAGAAAGAGTAAAGGTGCACCGATTGCAGTTTTCTAGCCGATCACAGATCTTTAAAAAGCCTGACCTGACACTTCCAGTTTTGGCTGACACTGATTTTTTTTATCTGAAATATTGCTAAATATAGCGAGAAAGTCACTGAGTCGGCAACATGACTATTGTTATCCGCAAACATGCAGACATGACCTGGTGGGCAGGTCTGCCAGTCAAAACTCCGTCTCTCAGCAGAACAAAAGAGGACAAAAGTTCATTTTTAGATCCTTGCTGAGGTAGATAAGATCCGCTTCACAAGGAACTACCAGCCTTTCACCGTTTTGCCAAAATTAAGGAAATCTGGGCCGATTTATCGGCGCTCTCCTCTCAAAAATTATCCTTGCAGAATAGCTAGCATTTTCTGACATAGTGGCTCTAGCTAGGAAAGAAGAGAGAACAGGGCGGCCTACTGGTTGTCGTCCTCGTTGCAGGAGCCGCTGTCCACCGGCTCCTTGGCGGGCGGGAAGGAGCCGACGCTGTTAGCCGAGGTGTTGAGCAAACCGCCTCCCTTCTCGGACACCAGCAGGGTCGGCGCATCCTGAACGCTGCGGCTTTCCTCCACATTGTTCACCTAAAGCGAGCCGTAAGAAAGAGCCAGAAAAAGGGCTGAGCAAACAAAAACAAACATCTGCGCTGCTCACAAAGAGTCAGGACCAAGCCAAGCTCTCTGACTCACATCCTACATAAATAAACACGTCTTCCTCTGTTTTGCTCATGTTGTGACATTTTCATTAGCCCATATATCATCTACAGTCAATGTTTGATCAACAGCTTTTAAACAGAACGGGGCGACATCTGAGAAATTCCTCCTGGAAACAATTAGTTTTGTGACAATTTGAGTTTATTTTCTATTATTTTATTATAGTATTTTAATTACTCATGGAAATCATTAGTCATAAAATCGTTTAAATGTCTATTAAATTCTTGAAACATTTTATTTGTGCCAACTCCAATGTAGCTTGGTTCCGATCTGCTTTCGGACTAGTTGACACAAAACAAGCCAGATTATAATCCCCAACGCTGAGCAGCAATCTCCTAATGAAATGGTGAAGCTACAAAATGACCGATATTTGAAAAGCAACTAAAAAAAGCAACAAAAACCAGACTGCAAACACAACACATAAAAGCTATTTTGTTTTCTCTTGCCTTATGTTTTCATGCACATGGAACAGATTTTCTCTTCCTCCTTTTTAAAGTAAACAAAAGTGTAAAAACAGTCACCAGGTCCTTCCTGTGAGGTCAGAAAGCTTCACAAAGAAAGACTCAGGGTTGGTTCAGTTCAGTGAGTTTATCTTGAACACTTGAACAAATATTGATCACCCTCTGCTGTATCACCGGCACAATGGGCTTGGCCTGCGTAGATAATTTAACAATAACTAAAACTAATTAACATGTTTTCAATGGTTTTGTCCTCTTTGTACCTGCATGTAAAAATGTTCTTAAGGTCATTTTAATCCACTTCTATCTCAGAGTTTGAAAAGCAACATTTAGACATTTATGTCAGGAAAATCGGTTGTTCAAACAACTGAGACTCTTGCACACAGACTGTATTAAAACATGTAAAAATCAGAGATTACAGAAGACTACAACAGTGAGAAGCTTATTCCTGTGTAGGATTTCCAGAGATATTATGATGCAAGAAAAATATAATCCTAAAGGGTTTCTGTCCTTTGCCTTTAATAGACTCATAAGCCTCATAAAAATAAAGCCCATAATGCAAAACCGAAATCATAAAAAAGTACTTTAAGTATGAAGTTGGACGGGCTTTGAATAGAACCTGAATTTAATAGTTGAGAAACGTTCTCCTGGAATAGTCGTGATAATCAGCTATTTAGAATATTTTTTGTCAGATTAAGGGTTGAAACTGGGACTATTACGTAATTCCTGGATATGTAGATGATTACAGCAACCATACAGACGATTCTCTGCCAAAATGAAAACGCAGTGGGAGTGAAGAGCCCAACTAGCCAAAGACTATCACTGATGCCAGCATCAAAATTACTAATGATAAAGAAAAAAAATGTCAGTATTCTACACTTTCTTTGTAACATCTTCACAAAATCTTGTAGTAAAGCATTTAATTAGGATAAGAAAGAACCACAATGTATGAATCATTAAAAACAACAGCCAACCCTCCAGAAACAATAATCATGATGGGTGGAGCAGGCTGAGGTCTGTGTGTCTCATTTTCTTGTAGCTGCAGGTGAATCCTGTTCGGAGAGGAATCTCAACAATGTTTTCCCAGAGTGCAACACAAAAACCAACCAACTGTGAGCACAGGATGGGTTCAGCGTGAGGCGTCAGTGCAGGCCGAACCCGAGAAAGAAAGGATATGGAGAAAAAACAAAATGTTTGCGAAAATAAAAGTGCCAAAGATATATCCCAGATGGAAAGTGTAACAAGTTCAGAGGAAACAAACTAAACAGAAGGAGAAAGCAATAGTTAGACAGAAAGCCTGACTGCTACAGGCTGATGCATGCCACACTTTTCAGATCTTTATATGTAACATAAAAACCTTAGAAATTCTGCATTATTTTCATCCCACTTCAAATTACAAACTACTTTGTGTTGGACTGACACAGAAAACCCCAGTGAAATGAACTGATGTTGTTTTTGTGAGTCTTTAGGAAATTCTCCCACTTATTCATCCTCTGGATGTTTTTATCCATCACCAACACACAGCGCTGCCTCCCTCCATCTGAAGCACACAAGCAGCCCTTCTGCGACTGACTCTGATGACTTCATGCTGCAGACACAATGCAGCCCCCCCCAGGCCGAGCGAATAAAGCGTGTGTGTGAGGTCATCAGGCCCAGCCGGGCCTCCCCAGACCCCATCACACAGAAAAGTCCTTAGACTAACCACAGCCTTAAGCTTCCCTGGCAGAGTGTAACAGAAGTCCAACAGCCATGTGGATTTGCTTGAAGTGTGGAGTGGAAGATAAGAAATTTAAATATAACTTGAATGTGTTGGCTAAAGCACAAAAAGGATTCAGAAGACACCACAGTCTTAAGGCACAGAAAAAGTAGGTTACCCAACCCAAACGGGCGCCGATTTTTAATCTCTGAATAAATAATAATCCGTTAGCAACATCACATTTTCCAGGGCTCGTATTTTATCAAAATTCTTGTGCCTTCTCCTAAGCCTTTCTAATCCTTATCCATACCTCCTTCTCATCATTTCCTCGAAAAACGCTGAAGTTCTCCGACGGAGTGGAGGCACAACATGACTGAAGCGACAATAAGATGAGGATGACATCACTGAGAACCGCTCCATTATTAGACACAAGTGCTAGTCAGAGGATTTACTCTGCTAGGCACAGGAGCCACGTCTCAGCGCACGATGCCGTTCATGAGGCAATGACACCCCATCTCCAAAACAAACGGCTCCATATAATCCAATATAACCACACATCTGTTTAAAGCTCCTTCTGCAGGCAGGCTTTGCAGGAGACAGACTGAGCCCCGGAGTCTTTGATTGACTCGTGAATTTAAATAATAAGCTTCCCCAGACATGATACGGAAAAAAAAAATAAGGTTGACTCACTGCATTAATAGTGTAAAATAAAAATAATTTTGACAAATTCCATATAAACAATAAGAACTGAGTGAAAGTAATTAATGTTAGCTGTTTTCATGCTCTACAAATATGATGACACACCTGTGAAAGTAGGTGAATTTAAAAGAATATTTACATTTATTTTTGTGTAAAGCAGTGAAAAACATTCCACACCGTCTTAGAAAATAACCAAATCTCAGCTGGAGCAAACCTAAAGGCCGCGGAGAAGAAGGGTGAAAAATAGATAAAAGATTTATTGAATGATGTCCTTTTAATGATTTTTTTCTCATACGTTTTAGTCACTATTTTCTCAACCAAACAAAACCCACAACTTTATTCTGTGGGTCACAAACTTTCACAGCTTCAATTTCTGTCACTACTTTCCTTTAAGCATTGATGGTTAAAACCCAAACCTTAATGTTGCCCTTACAGTTGTGGTGTTTTTCTTTCTTTTTACATACTAAGGAATAGTATGTAAAAATTTTCCTTGTTCATGTTCTCTTTGCTTTTCAGACGGATGGGAGCAGTAACCTCATCTGACCTGATCTAATCATACAGAAACGAATTCATTCATACATCACAGTAAGAAAAGAAGTCAATATTTCTCACTTGCAGCATTTATGTTTCAAAATCAGTGAGCACTTTTACAATTACTGCTCATGTATAAGGGCTTATTTCTGGTTTTTATTTGTAGGTATGTACAGGCCGAGATCCGACAGACAGGTAAACAAAAAGACTAGGATTTATATTTCTAAAGCTGGAGAACGAAGCTAAACATGTTGTTTTTATAGCTTTTGAATGGCTTTTATTTTGAAAGTGAGCTCTCCATTCAGGAGGGACACTTTGAAATGAAACTGTTTTGATGCTGGAGCCTCTTCATGTGCGTCATTATCAGCTGATACTAAAAACAGAAAATGATGCAAGAAGTCGATTATTTCCTCCAGCTGACTTCAGAGGAGAGAAATAAAAGCAGAAGAAGATGTAGATGTGAGTGTTCATTTAGAGAAATCATTAATATAGTAGTGAAATTTATTGTGTCATGGCACAGACGTCTGATTCTCCAGGTCAAAATACTAAAACATGCCTGCAATATTTTCTTCTGAATTATTAATAGTTTGACAATTTTAAACAATCTTTGCTTTCAGTTGTTATATTTTATATTCTAACAATTTACTTGAACATAAGCATCCATACTCTTGCTTCCTTATTAAATGTTTTTGCTTTGGTAAAAAACTGTTTCTCAGAGAAGAAATGAACAATATTTGAAACATGACAGCTCAAGTTGATCATTAACCCAAATCTCGCACATTGGTGCAATTTAACTAGAGTGTTGCTGAAGCTTAAAAATGCAAAGCAAAGGAAGCAGAGAGAAACCGGCAAGCCTCTCCGTATCTCCTAGGGCAGTTAATGGTTACCCAGAGTGAAACCCGGTTAAACACCAGGAGAATCACTGGCTGCTATCAGCTCTGACCCTGAACAAAGTGACTGTTTCCTCCCTGGATCTCATAAGGAGTTCATTTTGACCTTTAAACTTTAAAAAACAGCAATGAAACAGCCGAGGGCTGTAAACTGCAGAGCAGCTCCAGGTAAAGGTAAACCTCAGTGAGGTTATTTACAGCACCTGAATCACCTCCTGTTTTTACACCTGATGACTACCTGCGCTCTGCAATGACTGCCTTGCTGCAGACCTACTCAGTAACCTACTTAACTTGGCAAAGAAAAACAAAGCTGATGGAAAACAATTTGACATAAAAGGGTACACAGTTTGACAGAGATTAAAAGAATAGGTCACTTTTTGTGGCTGAATCTTTGACCTAAGCAACAGCGGTTCATAATCTAATCAAATCTGTCCGTGAACGTTGTATTCCAGGATTTAAACACTGAGTGACCTTGTTTCCTGACTGGAAGCTGTGAATGCACAGCCTCAGGTCAGTTTGAGTCTTTTCCTTCCCTTCAGTTTAAATCCCACGTAAACTGTGTCTGCCAGACGACTATGTCTCTTACCCATTCCTCTACGTTTCTGCCTTCTGACGTTTTCCCACCAACTAGAGGCTCTTGCCAGTAGATATTTGGTTTTCCGTAGCGCCAGATCTTCCCCCTTGTTTTCTGAGCAAAGAAAGCAGCGACGCCCAAAGCGATGACCACCAGGAATCCGCACACCATGGCAATCGCCTGAGAAACCAAGAACACGATGATCAGATCCAGAAATTTGTCAGATAAGCCGAGCCATAAAGTTCATTTATCCTGGTACAGAACGAACAGAGACAGAGAAGCAAACATGTACTCCCAACAAACACAGAACAGTCTTTAATGAAAAGTGTAATAAATGTAATCAGATATGAATAGACACTCGTGTCAAGTTTTCTTGTGCTTAACTGGCTTCCTGGACTGTTTTCACTTTCGAGTCGGTTTTGTTTAGCATTCACAATTGATGAAAAACATTTTTTAAGACAAATTAATACTTTCAGCTTAAAATATTTTTCCTTATTTACAGACTAAGTGCATTACAGATCATCTTCATTTAGCCACAAATCAAAATGCATTTTTGTGTATGAATACTTCTGGAAAGTTGACTAAAAAAGCCACAGACCTCCTGCGGGTCCACAAAACAGTAGTGGTACAGGTACTGGTTGTACACAGGAAAACCTCCCAGTCCTCCCATCTGTGAGTAGCTAGTCTGATAGAGGCTCTGACACATCATGAGCATCGGATTATACATGATGTTGGAAGAGCTCTGGGCCATGGGATTTACTCCGACAATGTAGACAATGGTCATGATGCCCTGAAAAGTAGAAAAAAGGTGTAGATATTTAGTCACAGACACAGAGGCACACCTGAGTTATCTGTTCGTTACATCACTGAACTGATCATATGGCAGAGCGAAGGGTAGAGTACATGAATGACTAAACCAGATAACTACCTGCTGAGCTACTGCAGGTAGCAGAACTGGTATAACCTTTTGCAACGCCACATTTTTTCAATGTATTTTAATGTATAATATGACCATTGTTTTTGGGTGGATAACACCCTTCAAAAAAGATCTAGTGTGTCACATGCACCCAAAGTAAAATGGGATTATTTCTCAAATCAGAAGACAAATCAAGATAAATGTGATTAATTATTAATGACCGATCACAAAAAGTCTTCTCAAAGTGTGTGTTTTATCCTTATCTCTAATATTATGTTGAACAAAACTAATGCTATTCATTTTGAGGTGCACTGAACGAAATACCTTGGTGAGTTATAACCTCTCATTTAATAGAAAAAGACAACACAGTTTAATTCCTCTTAGTGTTTTTGTACACAAACCTTAGAGTCGCACAGCCAGCAGGTTTTTACTGAATTTGTAGATTCTCAACTATAGGAAAAGATCGCTCTGCAAAACAATCCTGTATTTTAAAGATGTTATTACTTACTTTACAATAAATATCTCAAGACAAAAACATTTTCGATTTCTTCAGATAGAAGAAATTATTCATATATCAGGGTTTCCCTCGGTGTATCATAAGCCTGGCGGGCCACCAGGCTTTAATTGTAACGCACCAGGCTTAGCATTGCTTATTTATTTAAGTCTTTTAATAAATAATATTTAAGACTTTATTTAAGACTTTATAGTTGATATTCAGGTATTAATCGACCAATATTTCAATAGCACATAATTATCAAGTGATATTTTCAAATTTCCTGTCAACTTTAAACATTTTTTACTCAAAAACACAATGTTTCACTGATAAATGAGAAACAAAATATTGCTAATTATTTCTACATTCATGAAGTTTTAATAGTATAAATATTAATGTCTTAAACACTAAAGCTTAAATGATCAACAAGTAAGCCCCACTTGTACTCTGTCGAAAAACTGTCGAACTGTGTTTGTCTTAAATCATAAAAGTTTTGAAAGTAGACATCACAACAGACAGCATATAGTGCATGTATGATAAATAATGGTACAAATGTAGTGTTACCTCCAAGATCCCCAGGAGAACGCTGGCTATAAGGACGGCCAGATAGTACTTTCGGCTGCGGACGACATTGGACTTAGAGAAGCTGGCGATGAAGAACGACATACAGCAGATGAAGTTGATAGCCGCCATGGCAATCATGGCCGTTTTGGCCGAGTAAGGAGACACGTAGGAGCCGTAGTAGTTCCCATAACCTCCATAGCCTCCATAACCTCCAAGGCCTCCGTAGGACGAGCCATAGCTGCCTCCAGAGTAGCCACTGCCGTAGCCACCGCCGTAGCCCAGACCGGAGCCGTAGTAGCCGCCTCCGTATGAGTACTGCATATCCCACATTAGAGTCGAAGCGACACAGGCGAATATGGCCAGACACAACACTATCACTGTAACCATCATGGCCTTGATGATCCCAGGAGGTGACCGCCATTTGTAGAAGTGCTGCGGCCGGTCTTCGATGTAGTAAGAGCCCGGCGGTGGTGGGTATGCGTTGTAGTCACTCTGAGGGCCATGGAAGCTGCCGGCAGGACCGAAGCCGTTGTTGGACGGCGGGCTGTAGGGGGGGCTGTAGACTGGTGGACTCTCGTAATGTTGCTTGTCAAACATCGCTAGAGGAGTCCAGGACTGGAAACAGAAATTAAGAATCAGAGAGCAGTAGAAACCTAAGCCAAGGAGAGCGGTGTGACTCAGTTGCTCAGCAAAACTGATATGAATAATGCTGGGTAGAAAGATAAGGGGGGTTAGTGAGGCTTGTTCCTGCAAGGCTAATGAGGCTTAGAAACAGGGCAGTGTAAATGTTTCACCATCTCAAGGTAGGTGTGACCGGTGGGGGTAAAACCTTGTTCTGTTGTTACAAAAACATTCAAATCCTCAGCGTTTTCACACTTTATGACATTACAATGATACATGTCAGAGTATCATTATGTTTTTATGGGACAGAGCAACACAAACTAAACAGTATTAAGTGGAAGGAAAATGATGCATGCAACTAAAACATTGAAACACTGAAACTAAAACACTGAATTGACTATCTGGGGTTTTCTATGTTCAGCCTGATAGTGAATAAAGGTATTTGTTTCTCTTCTTTGTTATGTTGGACAGAGAGCTACAAAGTATTGCTCTCAGTTTTGTAGCTCTCTACAAAGTGTAGCTCTCTGGTCAAAATGTGACCTTTAGCACACCGATACTCAGATGCCTATCTTAGATGAAACTAAAGTCTGACTTTTTTACAACATGCAATAATATGCTGGATGTAGTCAGGAACACCCTGCACACATTTTCCCTTACAAGAGACACAGCGGTGGATGTACTATGCTGTGAAAATACCTGGCAATAAAGAGCGACTGTGGTAGAAAACACTGTAGAGACTAATCACCTACAATGAGTTGTACCAGCTGCACAACTCAAAACAACCAAAACTAACAATGAAAGGACTTTAATCGAAGCATATTTATGTGTTAGATTGGCCCAGTCAAAGTCCAGATCTAAATTTAACCAAGAATCACAGCCAAAACTGAAATTAATTCTGGCACACAGGACATCCAACAATGCACACAAACACTCACAGACCAATTAACCTAACAGTTGTGTTTCTGGACTGAGGGAAGAAGCCGGAGTGCCCTGAAATAACCCACAATGCACAGGGAGAACATGCAGAAAGACCCCAGGCTGGGACTTGAACCCAGGACCTTCTTGCTATAAGGCAAGTGCTACTAACTTCTCCACCATGCAGCCCAGACTTTAAAATCAATGCATCATTTCCTTCATTATTAACTTAATTATCATGATTATGTTGGGTTTTTACAAAAATCCTAACAAATACAAATACAAACAAGTTTGTGGCTGTATCATGACAAAATGTGAATTTTTAAAAAATATTTTTTAACCCTTTGCAAAAACTTTGCCATTTTTTAAATCTTGAAGTACAGCAGCAGGTTTAGACTGAAGTCTCTGAAGCAGCCGAGTGGCAGAACAGAGTGGAGATGTTGGTACCAGGACAGGAACAGAACAACAACAATCCTCTCCTTTCTGTCTCTTCTGGCTGCAGGAATCTATCTCTCAGCCCACACTGTGAAAAAGATTTTAAAAATGTCAAATTCACTCAAGCAGCTAAAATGTTTTCTGCTACAAACTTGCAGAGATATGCAAGGCCACCGTCTATATAATTTAACAATGCCCATTCTTCTGCACAGAGCCCTAAAGGGGGGGGGGCAGGAAACACGTATGACTGGGAAACCATGAGGACAGCAGGACGAATGAACCCTGGCAAAGAAAAACTTTCACTTGTATCCTTTTTCTGCTATTTGTGAGACGCTAGAAACACATATTTCATTTTTGTCTGTAGCTAAATGAATAGATAAAGTATCAGTGGTAAAAATCCCAGCAGATACTCCCAAGGTCACAAGTCAAAAATATTTCTTATTTAATTTGTCCGATAGCACAACAGTCAGACATTTAGCTGACGTTCATATAAAAGAAGGGAGAGAAAAGTAAAACATTTGATTCTTTTTAAGAGTGATATATGGACAATTTTTTATTTTTTATTCACATATTGGTCACTTCTAGTTCTTAGGACAGACCACTGATATGTTACTGATTAATAACCAAGTAATTAAGTCAATAATTTCTGTCAGAAATTTGAGCTGGACCAGTTGATCCAAACTTGTTAAATGAATTTTCTCTTTTAAACCATAACAGCACCAAAGTCTATTTAAGATGGTATTAGCACTTTGTCGGTTTGTACATTAACCTGTCGACACAAAAACATCATGCCAAGGGTCAAGCACTGTGGTGGAGGTGTAATGATTTCAGCACTTTGAGGCTGACATTTTAAAGAACAAAATATTCTCCATGACTTTTCCTGCTAAAAAAAAGGTTTAACTATTTAACTAAGCTGATTGAAATGTTGTCAATTGTTCTCAGAACTAATACAGAGCCATTCACAAGATAAGAATATTGTTGAAAAGTCATTTAAGTGAAACATATTGCATATATAGATTAATTACACACAGGTTTGTGTTAATTATGATTGTCCACTTAGTTAATAAAAATATGACATTTAAAATTAGAATATTACACCAGACCAATTAAAACACTTTATAATAGAGAAAGTTTAACTAAAGGAATGCATACCAGTTACTCTTAATGTGACAATGACCCTCATCAGAAATCATGTTCTAATTAATGAAAATGATTGTCGTGTATTGATATCAGAGACATTATGAACTCAGTAGCCTTGCTCTACACTTACAGAAAAACCTCCAAACACATTTTTTGTTCACATTCTGGTTTCTGTGGAACAGTGAAGGCAGCCAGGAGCAACACAGCGATCCATTCAGAGGTTCTGACACAGAGACAGACAAACAGCCGATGGCACCATTCACACTTCGTAACTCTCCGTCTTTATAGGTCGAGGAGACACACAGCAGAGGTTTCGCCTCAAAGCCTCCATCCCAGACACCTTCCCATTATCCCCCCCGCCCCGCCGCTCCTTCATCCTCCGTCCCCCAGCGCTCCTCTCCCTACCAGCACAACTTCTCAGCTTTTGTTTCGGGAGCAGAAGGGCCAGAAGTCAGGGCTGCTCGTCACACGAACAGCGTTGCCATGGATTCAGAGTTTTAAAAAAAGAAAATTGGGGCATGTCCAGGGATCTAACAAGGGCTCCTCTGTGCAGCTCCTGAGGGGGGTTGAGGTGAGACACACAGCAGAGGACAGGTGGATGGGTGTCAGGTGACTTTTATTATTGATCCGCAGGCTGTCTTGCATGAGTGTCCTCCAGTTTACTTCCTGCATGGCACTTTGTAGATAACTGGCAGGAAATCATTTCAGACCTTTTTCTGGGCAATCATCCAGAGTTCGTATTAAACTCCAACTTAAAATGTATTTTGTTCTTCTACGTAGTGAGGGACAGTTGTAAAACACTGTGACCAGCTTCTTACTTAAGAGAAAAAATGACTTACTTTTTATATGCTTGTTAAATCCTTATTGGAGCCAATTATGTGTACCTTTGTTTTCGGTCACTAGATGGCGCTGTCAGCTCCAATATATAAATCAAGAGGTGACAGGTAGCTGTCAGGTGTTGAACCCGGAAGGGCATAAAAGTTTTTGACCGCTATGGCGGAGTCATTGTTATCTCTGTT
>CAEGAF010117412.1:0-10797 GCA_903067075.1 Micropoecilia bifurca
ACTTTCAGTCTGTGTCCAACCAGAGCAGGTATTGTGTAGTTGGTGCTTTTAATCAGTTTTCAGTTAAATTCATTCAATCCAACGTTATAACAGTCACTAAATGTCACCAAAATCACTCTGTCCCTCTGAAACCTCTCAGAAAATCGCAAAAGTGTATTGAATTGTATGGTTTGCTGAATATCACAATATATATCATATTGTGGACAGAATATCGTGTATCGTATCGTGAGATTATTGCATCACTACAGCCCTATGATAGACTCAGTTTAATTTGGGGAAAAACCTCAACATTTGTTACATTTTCAGCTGCTGCGGTTCAAACCAACCAAAGCCGTTGTTCCCCTCCCGGCCTGTGGGGGCGCTGCACCAAGAACCACTGAAGGAAACGACTCAAAAACCTCAATGAGTGCAACTTCCTTCTGCATGAAATATTTAAACAACAACTGAGAGGCGTCATATTTTAGCAGTTGAAGGAATTGTCTTTAGTCTTTGGCTAAAAGCTCGAGTCTTTCATCCTGGGTGTGTTTTGGTTGCATTTACCCAGAATGCCCTGCGCTGTAGTCCACTTCCTGCTTTTGGAGCGTCTCCGGCCAAAGTTCACTTCAACCAAATCAGATTGAAGGTTGTAGGTGGGATACAAGTTACAAACTCCGCTCAGAGGTGAGCGAATAAAAACTAAATTATACAAACCTGGAACTGACTTACCAAAAGTCAGAGTAGAGAAAAAGTTTGGGAGGAAAAGCAAAACAGTTGATCCAAAACGAAGTCTGCTAATAAAACAAGCAAAAAGGAAAAAACACAGCTTCCACGTTTAGCATGCAAATGTAGCTTTTTCTACAGTCTTTAAGTCAAACTGTAGAAAACCTGCAGTCTGTCCTGGATTCCCAAATTGTGGATTTTCTTTGTGATTTTAATGAATTTTGGACCATTTAGGAGTTTGGAAAGTTTTAAAATGGTCACCTGATTCTGAATCCAAGGTGAAGACGTCTTCTTAACGTAAGCCATAAAACACAAATATTTTTATGAATTGTTGGACCCGAGTTTAGGGTGTTTTCATACCTGATAGACTCAGTTTGATTGGGGAAAAACCTCAACATTTGTTACATTTTCCTTCCGTTTTGGAAGGACCTGGATGTCCAGGACGTCTTCACCTTGGATTCAGAATCAGGTGACCATTTTAAAACTTTCTAAATTCCTAAATGACCCAAAACTCATTAAAATCACAAAGAAAATCCACATTTTGAGAATCCAGGACAGGCTGCAGGTTTTCTACAGTTTGACTTAAGCTGAACGAAAGCAGCCTTTGTATGCTAAACGAGGAAGCTGTGTTTTTCCCTTTTTGTTCGTTTTTAAGCAGACTGCCAAACACACAACAGCAGAGGTCCATGTTAGATAGAAAGAAAATGAATGCATGTGTTGGAAATGTCTCTCTCTCTTTCTCTCTCTCGGCTCCTGCTGCTGCTTGTATTGGTGGTGATGGTGGCAGCAGCTGAAGGCCATTATGTCCAGGTGGCCTAGAGGATGCAAGGGCTTTGCTGAGAGCTATACACTCCACACACACACACACACACACACACACACACACACACACACACACACACACACACACACACACACACACACACACGCTCAGAAAGCTTCACAGCTGCTAAGGCCTGATGCATGTCAATTAGGCCGGCGGAGGATGTACAGGGACACATGGACATTCATGCAGCACATGTATTATGCATCACAGGTTGGATGGACGGCGCAGAAGATTAAATATAGATATTTATATTTTTAAGAACCCGTTTAAACACCTGAGCTTTGCTTTGATGGTCTCAGCTACTGTTTGTTTGGATTGAAATAGAAGAATATCAGGAAATCAGTGTTTAGATGTGGTGATTATAGTAACAGCGTGAAAGTGGTGAAGTAAATCTCTCAACTTGTTTGCACTGACAGTTTGACGTTTGGGAAATACTTTTTTTTAAAAAAAATAAGCCAATTTATTTATCATCATCCATGAAGAAGAAAACAACAGGAAGTGTTAGGAGGGTTTAAATCACTTATACCACGAACAATGTCTGATTTTTATTATATTTCTTGCTCAATAAAAACAAAGCAATTGTGAAATTGTGTTGAAATTGTGAGGCATTAAACGTAACGGAGGAAGTCGTGTCGGTTACAGAGAATCTTCTAATTGTTCCTGTTAAAACCTCGTTTTAGGGATGGTTAAAAAATAAAATGTAATGACAGGAAGAAAGTCAATATGTCACGAGGAAAGTCTAAATATTATCAGAAAAAAACAAAATATGTGAATAAAGTCAAAATATTACAGGAATTAGGTTAGAAAAATAGTCAAACAGGTGAAAAAACATATAGTATCGTGACAATAAAGTGGACAAAACACGAGAATAATCATGTTACCAGAATAAAGTCATAATATTAGGAGAATGAAGCAGTAATTTTATTAGGAGCTTTTAAAATGAGGAACGTTGAGCATCTTGTAAAGTTAGACTTGAGAATTGTTTTTTAAGAAAAAGGAAATAATCAAATTATTCAAAGAAAGAATCTCATTAAAACAACTTTTTATTTATTTATTACTTTCCACTGGTAAAATTGCATCTTTATTGTTTGTTCTTGTAATTTAAGAATATCTTACACAAAAGTCTAAGAAATTCAAAACTTTTTATCTGATTTATACATTTTGTTTCAAAAAATATGAAATAATCAGATGCTATGCTATTGCTAATGTTTGAGCCCCTAAATTTCTACATTTTTGCTCAAAATGAAACAAATCACACCAGAATCACTTAAAATATGTTATTATTCCATCTCACAAACCCATTAAATCACTTCTGTTTACTGAATTAATCTCAAAATGCAAAAATCTTTGAGGTCAAAGCAAGTCAGAGGCGATCTGCAGGAGCCGGGACATTATGCTGATTACTCTTATGAAAATTGCATGTTGCGGGGTGAAAGGTCGCCAGAGCCGGATTCCGTTTTCATGTTTTGTTTCACGCCAGCCAAGCTGTGGGTGTCGGAGTGTGAGGCGCCGCTTGCTATTGGCTCTGACAGCCGCGGTGTAATTGGCTCACCAAGGTGTTCAGGAACCGCCTGAGTGACGCATCCACACAAAATCCTGACATCGGAGGTGGATGAGGATACAGCCGCGCTGCAGTGCCAAGCCAGCTAACCTTGTAGGAAAACCAAATTAAAACAGGGAAATGTGGAGGAGACCAACTTTATCTGAGGTGTTTGCATCTGGTGTGTTTAACCCTGTTGACCCAGAAATGTGTGACTCGCCATTTCACCTTCAAATACTGAAACATTCCCACTGTTTTCAAAGCAGTTATTTGCTTTTTAAAGCATTTTGTGACAATAAAATACGCTGTAGCCAAGCTACTCTTTAAAGCACTTCTGATGACCTGCTAATGCGCTAATACAGGAGCTGATTTTTCACTTAGGGATTAAGCATTTTTGCTAACTTTGAAAATGTTTCAGACTTAAGTTAACTTTTCCTGATAAATCCTTAAACACTTATTTACTTTTTTGTTTTGCAAACTTTTGTTTCTTTGACACATAGTTGAATTTAGTGCTGTGGCATTAGCTTCTGTTGAAAAATATGCTACTGTAGCACGTTAGCATTAGCAGAATTAATGTTTTCAATTAGTCCTCCAAATTCTAGTTAGCAGTGTTCACAGATGCAAATATGGATGATGACTGGACTATACTTTTAAATTGGACACAGGATGTTTTATTGATTAGTATAATGCTGGTCTAACTGTGCTAGCATAGCAGCTAGCATTGAATTAACTCACAGCAGAGCGCTTTTAAATCCCTTCATAGAGTTCTGGTTGGCTGTGTCTCCAAACTGCTGCTCTCATCCAGACTTCCTCCTCCTCAATGGATAAATCAACATATAAATATTCATTTTAAAATCTGCCAGTCATCATCCATATCCACATCGGTGGGCGCCGCTAACTGAAATGTTAGTTATGTTGGCCCTAAAGCGCTAATCGCAAACATCAGTTCTGCTAATGCTAATGTGCTATTCCAACAGGAGGAGCTAATGCTAAAGCGCTAAATTCAACCACGTATCACAACACAAAAGTTTACAAAACAGTAAAATAAATGGGTGCTTTAGAATTAATCAGAAAACGTTAATTTAGTGCTAATGGAGCTAAAAATGTTATTAGCTAATTCCTGAGTTCATCCTTCCAAATGTAGCCACCTTGTTGTGCCTTGTATTCATCTTTTTCTTTCATGTCAAATACAAGATTAATAACTAGCTACCAGCCTGAAAACAAAGGAAAGGTTATAAAAATGATGATATATGACCCTTAAATTCTCCTTTGCCTTTACTTCCTGTTCTACCTCAGCTCCATGTTTTCATCAGTCTTTCTCTCTAGATTTTCTTGCGTTTTTGCTCCTCTCCTCTTAGTTTCCTGCCTCCTCCACCTCCGTTTTGCTCCTGGCGTCACTGATGGAGAAGAGCAGCAACCAGCGCCGTTTACTTCCTCAGGACTGTCCTCCTCATGCTGAACACAGATGGTTATTATGGAGCTGCACATAAATTGATTATGTTGGAAATTAACTGTTGCTGTCAAAGGCAGCCGCCAACCTGTCCCAGTGTGTCCCTGTGCCTGCTGATGCATAGGATCCAGCTGATGGACCAGATGTTTGCACAGTGCGCCTCTCTTTTTAAGGTCAGCACAAAAGTGGCATGGGGCCTCTCTGATCTCTGTGTCTTTGTACGTCCTGTCACTGTCCTCCTGACATTTGGAGAGTAAAATGGATGTTTTTCAACGTTTTTGATCGGATAATGTTGCTATTATGTGACTGATTTCAACACAACTGTGTGTCACTACCATGCAGAGAAAATTTATTTGGGAAGAATGTTCTTTGTCTAGCAGGTTTTAGAGATTAAGATTTTTTTTGTATCTCCATTTGTCTCTCAACTGTTTCTTAGTAATAATTTAACGTTTTTGGGGGTTTTTTGTCTGGAAAACGAGCCATTTCAAAAACCTCTGGAATGTCACAAATCAGAACTTCCTGTTACCTAGCAACCGCAGCAGAGCTCCGTCCGTTACCTAGCAACCGTGGCTGAGCTCCGTCCGTTACCTAGCAACTGCAGCAAAACTCCATCCGGTACCTAGCAACCGCGGCTGAGCTCCGTCCGTTACCTAGCAACTGCAGCAAAACTCCATCCGGTACCTAGCAACCGCGGCTGAGCTTTGTCCGTTACCTAGCAACCGCAGCAGAGCTCCGTCCATTACCTAGCAACCGCGACAGAATTCTGTCTGTTACCTAGCAACTGCAGCAAAACTGCATCCGGTACCTAGCAACCGCGGCTGAGCACCGTCCGTTACCTAGCAACCGCAGCTGAGCTCCATCCGTTACCTAGCAACCGCGGCAGAACTCTGTCCGTTACCTAGCAACCGCAGCAAAACTCCATCCGGTACCTAGCAACCGCGGCTGAGCTCGGTCCGTTACCTAGCAACTGCAGCTGAGCTCCATCCGTTACTTAGCAACCGCAGCCGAGCTCCAGCATGTTTGGTCAGCTGGTTTTACCGCTGGATGTGCTGTACAATGGCTGCTGGAAGAGACAAGTGTTTTGTTGTTGACTTATCACCTTTTAAAAATTACACACATGAAATTAGATAATACTTTTTCTTTAACAAAAATAAGATTTTAGTTTAAAATAAAAATACTTTTTAAAAATCTCTAGCATTTTTTTGGTAATTTACTCCTAATATTTTCTCGTTGGTTGTGCAGTTGGCTCCACTTCTACTTTTCAAAGATTTAGGGTTGTATAATTGTGCATCAGTTTTCGTCCGATGAGTTTGGGGGCGTGGCCAGCAGCAGCTTATTGGGATTTAAAGTGACAGACACCCTAAAACGGCTCATTTTAAAGGACTAAAATCCGATCATCTAATTATGATTTTGGGCCAAAAATGTAACAAACATGCTTTGCTTAGCTCACAAACCCATTGAAGGAAGCATAACAGGTCAGCTTTAATCTTTTACAGAGGTTGGAGGCATTTGTGCCAAAAGAGGTTGTAGTTTCCCAGAACACCAGGAGTCTCCAAACATTCTCCCTGCCTCGTCTTCCAGCAGGACGTTTCAGGTTGGTGCTGCTGACTGTGAAGGGAAACTCCAGGCTGCGGCCTCAGGGGGACGGAGCACACAATGCCAAACTCAGCAGAAAGTCGGGTCCTACGAGTGTTCCTACATCGGTTTCCAGGCCTGACCTTGATTCCAGGCCCACTCCTGCATGTTTCCGTATGCATGGCAGCGTTCGCCTGGCTGCCAAACTCCGAGCCAAACGGGGAAGCGAAGCCCCCTGTGATTCACACACACCAGCCAACAGACACACGAGTAAACACACACCGACACGGGCCAAGTCTCATCACGAAGGTTAACGGCGCCGCAAAGACAAGCTCTGCACAGAATCAGCTAAAAACCAGAGAAATGGAGAATTTTGCTTCTTTTCTTTGCGTTGCGACATCTGGGACCTTAAATATTCTGGATTTGGGAAACGTTGGCAAACGTCTGCATTGTCCAGGGAACGGACCCGGAGTGGCCCGTTTCCCTGACATCAGAGGACGGATGGAAAAATGTCAAGATAATATGAGCGACATCATCTGTAGCTTTAAAACGGCAGGTTTTATAGCTGCTTATTTCATCATAAAGAGAAATAATGACTGATTGGATAAATTGGATCAAGTTCTTGTCGGTGTGTCACTTTAAGAAACTGAAGAGAAAATTTTGGTTTATTTTGTTGGTTATAATATAAGAAAATGTCTAAATGGCAAATATTTTAGAAGTGATTCATTAAAAATGTAAAAAACACTCACAGTAAGTCAGACATCACCTTTTAAAAATTACACACATGAAACAAGATAATTTTTAAAACAAAAATAAGATTTTAGTTTAAAAGAAAAATACGTTTTAAAATCTCTTGTATTTTTAGGTAATTTACTCCTAATATTTTCTCGTTGGTTGTGCAGATGGCTCCACTTCTACTTTTCAAAGATTTAGGGTTGTATAATTGTGCATCAGTTTTCATCCGTGGAGTTTGGGGGCGTGGCCAGCAGCAGCTTATTGGGATTTAAAGCGACAGACACCCTAAAACGGCTCATTTTAAAGGACTAAAATCTGATAATCTAATTATGATTTTGGGCCAAAATTTCATGTGTAGTTGTTAGTCCGTCCTTTTCTAAAGCTTGTAACTGACTATTTTAATAGACTTCCCAAGATGCAAGATGTTCTTTTAAGTGTTTTAGGTAAGTGCTATGACCAGCGAGGTAGGAACTGGGATTGGGTGGTGAATTTTCAATGAAAGTACACAAAATGAAATGCAAAGAGATACTAAGTGGTGGCGTTTTGAAAGTTACATGGTAAAAAACTTGATTCAATAATGTGGGTAATTTAGTCTGTCATAGGAGGAAAAAATGAGGATTCATTTTTCAATCATGTTATTCATTCATCAGTAAATATCATGGTTTCCAAATATTTCATTAGCAAGTTAAATAGTTTGTCAGTTACATATTTAGTTAGCTGTGGAGTAAATATGTAGGTTTTAACCAAAGTATTTAGTTTGCTACCTAAATACTTTGGTTAAAAGCTAAATTATTAGTTAGAAAGCTAATTAAAAAGTACCTAAACTAGTACCTACTAGTGTGTTAGGAAGCAGACTAGTTCCAAACATGATTAGCTCTACGCCAGCTAAATATTTAGTTTATAAACTACATGAAGTTATCTGCAAACTGGGAAGAGATATGCAAATAATTTGGACAGAAAAATCTGCGACCTTTCCTTAAATCTCAAGAAAGCAAATGTTTTCATCACAGAAAAGCAAAATTCAACACGATTCAGATGGAATGAAAGTCAATCTAGACCACAGCTCTGAACCTGGAAAAGTGGAAAAGTACGAATCTGATGATGCAAAGCTTTTCTATCAGTCTACATGTCAATATGATCTACAACAGCTGAGAAAAGCTGAGTTTTTAGATGTACGATTAAATGAAATCTCCAAATTATCAACAAGTCACATAAAAACAGAGAGAAAGTGTTAGCATTAGCATTAGCCTCCCCTGCCACAGATTTTGTCCACGTTTTTAAAATGTTGGTCACTATAAAATAGAAAGAAAAGAAGTTGCTTTCTCTGTTTAAATGTTACCGTTAATTCTTTACAGAGTCTGGAAAACTCATATTTGCTGATTCAAATTTTCAGTTTTGCAATTCCAGCCCTCATCTTCCTCATCCTAAAAACAAAATAAAAAGCGAACATATGGGCCGGTTCTGGATAGATCTGCGGTTTGACTTGGATCTATTCCTAAAGTCTACGATCTCCAGTTATTTAAAACAGACAGAAAAGCTACACATTTCCTAAAGTTAAACATTTAGAGTCTCTTCCTAAAACAGGTTTTTACCTTGATGGATGCAAATGTAATCTCACAGAATCTCATTGTTTTGTGCTTCATTTAGGTTAATGTCTATATTAAAAATCTCTCAAGCTTTAGATCAGATTATTTTCCATAAACTTCCAGCCCAGTAAAGACACTGAACAGTCATGTATGAATTGCTTTGTTACCTTTGCAAATCAGCGTATGGCTGCATCAGTGCAGGGTTGGCTGCAGACAGTGTGCCGGTCAGCTGAATCCTCGCTCAGGCCAGGGAGGCAGAGTGACATGAATATGAATGTCAGCAGGTGATGAACAGAGTGGATTTCTGGGACGTGTGAGTGTTTGCCACACGTTCCCCTCACACCCCAGATGTAGGCGAGCTGTAAGGCTGCCACTCAGCCCGACAGCATCTGAGCAGCTAGCAGCAGAAACTGGCTGCAACATGGAGGAACGAGCCGCACAGGAAAATAAATACACAGAGATGCATACAGCAAACACAGAGACTGTTTTTGTTATTCTGCACATTAGGTGGAAATTATGCGTTTTTATCTAAATATAAAGGTGGATGTTTATCTGAAAATAGTGTATTTTTACTTTGTTTTCTTTCTGTAAAGAAGGACATGCTGGATTTCCTTATGAGTAAACAACTCGATTCAAATATATAAATATAGATATACTTTGTTGTTTACTCGATTTATTATGGCAAGTTTTTGTACTTCAAAAAAGCACAATTGCTAATAAATAAATAAATAATAATAATAAAAAAGACCGCTGAGCCACTTTTTGTCAGTGAGGTCGAGTTTTTGGTGTCTGGAAAACGAGACATTCAGAAACCTCCAGAATGTAACATCCCGTTTCCTAGCAACCACAGTGAAACTCTACTCCTCACCTAGCAACCAAAGTGGAGCCTTAAAACATCAGCTGGTTTTACCACTGTATGCGCTGTACAATGGCTGCTGGAAAACACTATTGATTTTGTTGAGAAATCATTGGCTGCATCCTTGTTGGTCATGGATAAAACAGGAAAGGTCACCTCACATTTCAGATATTTTAAACAAAAAAACTAATCAATAACGATCGATACCAACTGATATAACACAAGTTTTTCAGCCGTATTGTCCAGCCCAGCTTTTACTTGGGTAAATATATGTTTTGGATATTCTGGTAGCCACTACTTTGCCTTTCAACGTTACATCAAAGTTTACGTTCTTAATGTGTTTGCACTGGAAAATGTTTCCTACCTATGTGAGAAAGAAACGCGCCTCTTGTTTGCATTCGCAGCAACGTGTGTTTTCCTGCTGGCGCGTCCCGAGGATTTCGCAGGTCTTTTCCATTGACCGCTCTGTCAGTTCCTCATTGTTCTGCGAAGCTGTTTTCCACTTTGCGCGATTAACAACATTATCTGTTCCCAGACACGCAGCCAGCTGAGCCGCCGTGTTCCTGTCAGGGCTGAGGCGCCACGTTGGCCCCCCGGCAGGAGGGACAGGCTTGGCTACGTCCAGGTGAGTCGTGCTGGCATTTGGGCGCCGCGGGGGGGATCGGGTGGATAGGAGGCCGTGGAGAGAGCAGGTCCGCTTGCCCTGCCTCAGCCCCGGGTCAGGGGTGAGGAGGGGGGGGGGGAGCTGGGGTCCCTGGGGGGCCACCTTCACCGGCCCCGCGCATCTGCCTCCATCTGGTCTGAGAGGACAGCAGCTGTGACAGGTTTGCTTTTGGAAGTCGCCTCGCAGTTTGGAGTTCACTGCGCTCACCTCTGAATCAGTCCTGAACTTTAATGTGTTGTGATGCGCCGCAAAATGTCAACCGTGGAGCAGCAGATGTTGGCGTCGCCTTTCTGGAGGAGTGGATCCACCAACGACTCGAACCCCTTCATTTAAAGGTGACCCACTTTTAACAGGCGTATACAAAACACGTTCATCACATTTTGTGCATGAAATTATTCTCAGATAATGAAACGTTAGTCTGCTCAGGTCACGATCAGCTGCTTTAGGGCGTCTTGTCACTTTAAATCCAAATAATCTGCTGCTGACCACGCCCCCCAACTCAATGTTTACAGTCGCACATGAAAATGGCTGCAAACAGATGCGCAATAATACAACTGTACATCTCTGAAAAGCAGAAGTGGAGCCTCCAGTACAACCAACAAGAATGCAGCAAGTGGTTTCAGGATGCTACCTGGCCAAACGTCTTGGAGCAGAACTAGGTAACAGGCTGGGTTTCTGTGGCGTTGCTAGGTAACGGGCTGGGTTTCTGTGGCGTCGCTAGGTAACGGGTTGGGTTTCTGTGGCGTCGCTAGGTAACGGGCTGGGTTTCTGTGGCGTTGCTAGGTAACGGGCTGGGTTTCTGTGGCGTTGCTAGGTAACGGGCTGGGTTTCTGTGGCGTCGCTAGGTAACGGGTTGGGTTTCTGTG
>CAEGAF010117413.1:0-16915 GCA_903067075.1 Micropoecilia bifurca
GGTAGCAACTGTCACTAAAGACTGATTACGAGCTAAGCTACCAGGACTTAACAGTTCCACTGGTGAGCAAAACAAAAAGAAACTGACAAGAGCTAAGCTGACCAGGACTTAACAGTTCTACTGGCCAGCTAAAGAGACACGTTTGAAACACGTACGACAATTGACAAGGACCCGAAGAGGAATACAGACAACAGGGGAGACTAAATACACATGAGGTAATCAAGGGAACGAGACACACCTGGGAAACAATCAACGGGGAAGACGCAGAGACAGGACTCACAGGGAACAGGACTACACAGAAAACTCAAAAATAAACACACAGAAACACAGAGCCTGACAAATAGGGTGTACTTTTGAACTTTCTTTGATTTTAATTAAATTCAGGTTACAAATAAGGACAATATGTTTTCATTTATAAAAAGGAATAATCTTGTAGTTGCCTTTTATGTTACATTCAAAACCACTAGATTAAGACACCAAGCACTTTTTCTTTCTTTATATTCCTAAATTGTAACAAAATGAGCTAACATTTGAATCAGTATCAGACTTTAGAGACTTTAGTAATTGGAATCAGGAACAGCCTGACTGACACATCTAAATCAGGCTCGATTCAACTGGACGAAACTGGGACCAGAACGATTAATGTAAGTATGACGTTAAACAGAAAAAAAAAAAAACACACAAGGTAAATGAATTATGCAAGACATTTAAGCATATAGGAAAATTAACTTTCTTAATGCATCAAAACATCAAATATGTAACCTAGTAGGAATTAGATGAGTACAAAGGAGAAAAAGAGATTGGGATGAACTTGTAAAATTTAATTAGTAAATGTGACTAAAACTAATAAATGGGACGAAATAGAAATTAAATGTACTGTATTAAATTAAATCTTGCCTGTGGATCAGGCAAGATTTTTCTTGACTAACCAAATTTTTTGTGTGCGTTTGCTGCTTTTTGTTTGTGGCTAGTCAGTCTTGCCTTTTTTAATTTTTTTATGCCTTCTAAATTGATCTTAAAAACTGGACTGAAATGTGTTTTTAAGTGCGTCTAGCGCTTTTGGAAAAATTAATTCAGATTGCTCAACCACTTGTTTTACGACATTTTTATGAAACTACAGCAAACTGTTACTTTCTTTGCCATAAAAAAACTACTTGTCTTTTTTCATGGTTTCAGTTTAAAGGCTTTAAAATATCTGTATGCGATCTGTTTGGTTCATAGTCACTATAAACTTATATTCAGTTTCTCTCTTTTTATTATCGATTCTCAGAGATAAACAGAGTTGCATTGTCAGGTTTTATTTTTTTTTATAAAAATGTGCTTGTTTTTGGTGAAGAGAGTCTTTAGTTCTGACCAGGTTTTGGTTTACATAGATCCGACGTTACTCTTAGGATTTTAGGTTGCAAACACAATGCAGCATAAATTGGTAAAGTGGAGGGAAAATGAGAGCTTTCAAATATCTTTTTTACACTTAAAAGCAGAACAGTGCACATTAAGCGTGACTATTCTTGCTACTAATTAATTAATTAGTAGCAACTAATGAGCAAAACATTAGTTTTGCTAATTTCTTCTGGTTATACTAATTAATTAATTAGTAGCAAGAATGGACATCTGGATGACTGGTCTATGACCCCCAAGGTGAACCATATGTGCAGAAGAAAAGTGTAGACAGTAAGAATGAACAGCGCCATCTATGGATCAATTTTAAAGGTGCTGAGCAAAGGGAGATGGCAGTTTTGTCACAAGATCTTAAGAAGATGAAGGAAGCTAAGATTAAAGAAAGCACAACTAATTGAAAAGGTTTTTTGTGACACATTGACTTCTGTGGAGAAGTCTGTCTGGATGGTTTCATGCAACATAAGTGTTCAGACTTCAGAAGCTTTGAAAGCTCTCAGATGCATTTCTGATTTACTACCATGAAAAAATCTGATGTGTTGGCATTTGCTTGCTCTGTGAACGTATAATTTACTAAGGAGGTAAAAACAAATCCTTGAACTAACCCCAAATTATATGATCTTTATTTGCTGATTCATTTCAGCAGATGATTATACTGATCCATGTACGTGAAAGAAAACTTTAGTTTCTGGGTGGTTACATTTTCCTGTTTTGTTTTGAATAAGATTCCTTTACTGTTTTAAAAGAATATAAGGACACGTCAACTTTTTTGCTAAAACAGAACCGCATCTTCATTTTTTTTTCTAAAAACAACCATAGATTCACTCATGTTCCATTTTTCCTGTTTAACTTAAAAGAGAAACATGTTGTGGGCCTTGAGCCAGACGCCTGTGAATGAGATCAGTAACATCTAATCATGATGGGCATACATTTACAAGTATTTTGGATCAATTTCTAATCAGATTTAGATTCCAAGAAAATTGGTGTAAAGGATCATGCAAAAACCCAAATTAATCAGATGGTCTTCTAGACCTCAGCAAACTAATGGCCAAGCAGTTTCTGCCTGAACTAGAAACTGCTAGAACATCTCCATGAATCCATGAACTGCTAGAACTCCCTGAAGATTGAGCTGCTTGGCCACAATGAATGTCGAGGAGTTAAAAGTGGGGCTTTCAAATTAAAGATCAATGAGTTGGCTGTTCACCATGAAGGTAGCAGCTAGGGATGAAAGAACTGTTGTGCTGTTTTCCTGGTCTTTGAGTCTCTTAGAAGGTTTGGTTTCTGTCTTGGTATTTGTAGGTTTGATCTTGATTTTCTTGGTCTTGAAAGATCTGATCTTGGTTTTGGTCTTGGAGGGTTTTGTGTTTTGGAGGGTCTGGTCTTGGTCTTGGTCTGGTTATGCTCAGAAGCTTTTTTCATGCCGATAAAACATGGGTGACCAAAGTGTGGCTCAATGAGGAATATTAAAGGAAATATTAGAGCAGATGTCTGGATGTATCTCAGACTATGTGTAAAATGTAACCATGAGGTTACATGAGGTTGCCATGATTAAAGAAAAATCCATTATAATTTAAGCTTGAGGATTTATTTTGTGTAAATCCTTAAGCTTAGAAAAGGAACTGTCTTATCACTCTGTTAAAAGAAAAGTTCAAATAAATGGTTAAAAGGCAACATTTAATGACATTTATGCCTTTGAGAAGATGTGACCTTCCTGCTGTGAATCAGAATAAAGAGCATCTTTGCTTTGATTTAACGTGCTTTGCTTCTTTTTTTCAAACCTTACTGGAGCAATTTCATATAAATACTCTGGAGTTGTATAGTTGTGGCTCTGATTCTTGTTTTTCACCAGTTTCTTGAACATGCTGGGTCTATTTTAGGTCAGTTTAAATTCTCTCTCGGAGCTCGATGTTAATTCTGTTGCAAGAAAATAACTTCTATATTTCCAAATGTGTTCCTTTGGGGCCTTAATACTGCAGACACAAATGTAAGAAGCAAAGAAAAGGAAATGTTTATTGTGATTGAACAAAAGGAAGTGGGAAATAATGTGAAGATGAGTTTTGGAACATAAAATCTCTCCACCCACATCATTAAAGTTCAAAATAATGAATAAAACCATCAATGTTACTGAGAATGTTTCTGAGGAGGAGCTCTGCATGTGTTTATCACTTTGTTCAGAAACACCCAAGGCCTTTTGATGAACCGGCTGCAAAGAATACTTGCTGTGCTGTGTTTTCTTTTCTACCTGCGAGCTGCCTGATTGTAGAAAGTTAAAACTCAAAATAGGTAAAGTCAAATAGGAGTGTTTGAGCCTGGAAGGGCGAACTGGGGTTTGATGCTTCTGGTGGGTAATGAGGCAGAATATGAGCAAGGACTCTGTAGTAATAATAATAACAATATAACAATACAGAGGTGAAGGAACCTCAGAAACAATCAGATGCCTTCAGCTTTCATTTATAATGGGACTTTAGGGATTGTTTGGTTGGTTTAAATGCACAGGAATTTAAATACGGTGGCATCTAGTGGTAAAACTTCATATTGCCTTTCCATCTGCCCATCCATCATTATCCATTTGTCCATTCATCCATCCATCCATCCATTTGTTCTTTAATCCATTCATCCAATGTCTTTCCATCTATCTGTCATCCCTTCATCCATTCATCTGTCCATCCTTTCATTCATCCATCCATCATCCTTCCCTCTAACCATTTCTCTTCCATTCTCCTGTCATCCATCTTACCCACCAGGATATTGTCCATATGTCCGCATATCACACTTTCCATTTTCAAACTTTCCAGACTGTATGAACTCATTCATAAATATGAAATAAAAATCATATGGACAGGAAAAAAAAACATTTCTTTGTCTTCCTCCTAGACACAAATCTGGAAACTTTCCTGATAAAATCTTGAGATTAGAAAAACCAATGTACTACATCTGTTGCTTTTACTGTACTTAAGAAATTATTGGAAACCAATTTGGGTTGTTCCCCAGAAAAGCTGCAGCTGGCTTGATAAAAGAAGGCTGAGGTTGGGGAAGGAAGATGAGTGAAAGGACAACTGGCATCTCTGATGTATGTGAGATGTTTCTCTGTTTGACTTCCCCTTCACCTCACAGAGCACTTATAAATTACTCAGGCTAAAAACAAGCCAACTGCCACACACAAGAGGATCATAACTGCATTAGATCTGAAAGGACGTCACCTGAAAGCTGATTCAGAGCCAGAGGACGGGCTGATTCGTCCTTCAGCGAGATGCCACCCTGAACAAATCAGCCGTATTTTAGTCCTCCGACAGCTTCCTCTGTTCCCCTTCAGCCTCAGGACACAAACGTTTTGGGAACAGATCGACTTTGAGGCATAAAAAATGGGATTTAGAGGGAGAGACCAATCGCGTAGGTATTATTCCGAGGAAGCTGGAATGAAGATAGAGGAAAGTTATCATTTAAAATGGCACAAAACCTTTCCCAGATGCAGCAGTTCTCGTGTGTGAAGCATCTTCCTTTTACTTCCAGTGGTTTTCATTTTGTAGTATGATCATAAAATAAAACGCTTATGTTTCTCTGCTTAGACTGACACTGACTGGTGTTTTGGGAAACTGAGCCTCGTCTTTTCTGCAGTAATCAAATATGTTGGGGAGCAAACAGAGATTTGAAGTGTATGCAGGAGGAAATCATTCTCATGCTTACAATTTAATTACGACATTCTGTCCTTTTTTTATATAGAAAATGCAGGATGAAGTGATTGATCGATATTGTGTATCTCATAAAGACGATGACTGTCTGCAGCAAACAACATGAAACTGGCAAATAATGTTTCAACTGTGTTTGAGCAACCTTAGCTTTTAACAAGATTTTAGATCTAGGTTGAGTTTGGTATTTAATTTACAATGTCCTGATATTTCAATCAGTTTAGTTGGATTCCATGCAGGGTAATAATATTCACACAGTCTATGGATGAGAAACAGGACCACAGCATCACAGGTCTCCATCACTATTTTCTGTTTATATATTTAAAAGGAAAATGTATAAATGTTATAACCTTCAACTTATTCCTGTCATAAGAAATTTTACTTGAAGAAATTGGTAGAACTTATTGTGATACACAATAATATTGATTTGAGGCCATTTTAAATTTAATCGTAATGCCATATGCAAGTACACCCTATCAAAGAGCAATAAATTCTAATGTACCTAACAAACATGTAATGCTGGAACTGGAAGGCATTTTTAAATAAAAAATACATAAACAGAACACCCAAAACAATAAATATGAAGTCTCTTTAAAAGAAGTTGCCTTCAAAACAGTGACCAGTTGAGACCAAAACACCAGACTGAAACATTTGTCATCCAGTTTTTGATAGAAAGAGAGAAACACTCATGCAAATTTAAATTATTGAGCTTGTTTAGGCTGTTGTTCTAGGACCTTCTAAATACTTCTTCTCTGCTGCTGAGAAAGTTTTACTTCTGAGATTAATGGATGGAAAGTGATGCTTTTTCTTTATCATTAAAATAATTTAACAGCTGAATTTCATCTGCTCTCCTTTCATTTCAATCAACCTGCTAATTAGATTAAAATTATGTGTTTTTCCCCTCCTTATGAGGGTGATATAAAGAGAATATCATAGATCTAATTAACTCACAGTAATTTAAAAACTATGGTGAATTTTCTGATATGACATATGGATGAATAATAAAAATAATATTCTGTTTTCCATATTAGCCTCTTGTAGTTTTTCACTCCTGTAATGTTTTTTTTCCCTTTATATTTGTTTTCTTCTTGTCGTCCCGTTCCGTGTAATAACCTTCCTCTGCATCTTTTTCTTCATTCCCCCCTAAACAATACATCTTGATTTCTTAGCGTTTCTACACACATCTAATGCCTCTTCTCACAGCTGACGCCATCCAATTAGCGACAGCAGCAACGTATTTCATTACAGGCATTCTGTAAGAAAACACCCGCTGAAATCTCCGTAAATAATCTGGTTTCTCTGCTCAGTAGATGTGTGTTGTTGTAAGGATTGTGTTTGGGGGGGGGGGGATCTCTCTGGGGAGGAATGGAAAGGAAGGACTGTGGAGTCGACTTCCTTTCCGCTAATTACCCGGCAACCGTCCTCGCTAATTGTCAGGGCTTCACATGCACTTGATGTCTTTAAATATCTAACAGCAAGAAGCCACCTAAAGGAAGCAGAGAAATAGTGATAGGAAAGGGAGAGGAAGAGAAAAGAGGTCAATGGCTGTGCTTTGAAGTTGTGCAGGACCCGTAACCAGCAGAATGTGCTGCTGGATGTGGGTTCATCTCAGAGGAGGAAGACGAGCTGCGACACATCAGCTGCAAGTAAATAACTCACAGTGACATCAAACAGAGACAATCGTCCGTTTCTGAGCGCACAACTTACAGTCTAACGTGATCTGCTGCAACCGAGAGCCGGAGTGAAATGTTTGTGCCGGTAAACCTGTCCTGATTTTATCGCACTAAGGATATTAAGGTTTTGCTGAACCAGATACAACATGCAACAGATTTACTGCAAATCTGCAATGCAACGTCATGCTCATTTATGACTATTTTGAGTATTTAGCTGCCCCTCAAATGACTGAAATTCTTGAGATTTTGTCTAAAAGTGACTCTTATTGCCAGGTTTAATAGTTAGAACACCACATATAGGTTAATAGGCCTTAATAAGCACAGTGGAAGGTAACATCTACAATCTTATTTCTTGCGGATACAACCAATCAGCTCCAAGAAAATAAATGGTGTAATTGGATTGGTTTATTTGAAAAAGCAAGTAGCATTCTTACAGGTATTTTAGTATCCCAAACTGCATTTTCTCTTGAATACTTAAGATATGCCCTACGAAAGAATCTGGGAATAAACAGAATAATACTGATTTATTTATTGTATAGATCAGATAGGACTTGTGCTTGATCAGATTCAGAAAAATTGAAATATCCCTTTGCTGAACAGGAAGCCTAGTTCAGCATTGTGTGGTTTCTAAATTTGCAGAACATAAAGACTTGAACTAAATCTGTCACTCAAATGTCCAGAATCTTCTAATTAAAATCTAGAAAATTGGCAATAGAAAGATACAAAATATGTAATTTAAACAATTACAATTACAATGTTTTGTAACATTCTTGTTACAAAATGTTACATTCTACTAAATGTAACATTTTACATTTAGTAAAGCTTTTAGGTAAGTCCTCAGTTTTACATGCATGTAAATATGAAATATTTGTGAAGGTCTAGAAAGTGAATGAATATTTAATTTTAAATTAAATTAAAATGCGTTTCTTACATTTCATTGTAATACGAGATCAGACCACAAAACGTCAGTTGAAATTATGGTTTGAAAAAATTCTGACAAATAAAACATATGTCTCTAATTGAATTTAACATGTTTTGTTAGCAACTCAGTGAAAAGCTGAGTTTAATGAAATACTACTACATAACTTGCCTTGAGCTATGTTAACTTTTTCTTAAGTGAAAACTTTTAAGGATCAAAACTCATAACCTTTGCTCTTCTTTAAATATTTTTCTAAATGAGTTTTAAAGCAAAATGTGACAACCAGGAGAAAACCCACCAAAAATCCAGGATGTTTCAGATACCAATGCAAAGTAGACACATACAGCACCGGTGAAACAAAATCCAGGCCTGCAGTGAAATATCAAAGAGCAATCAGTTAAATCAGGCTTGACGTGAATATTTAAAGCAAACATGAAATGAACCTGGATTAAAAATAGGGAGGATTTCATACTGACTGCTGACAGATGACGCTTGTCTGTGTTTACGCAGAGATTTTCCTCGATTGACTTTAAAGCCATTTCCAAACCAAATCTGAAGTCTCTGGAAAGTCCTTGCTCTCCATTCGGGGTTTTATCCCCCTCCTATATGAGTGATCCTGACAGCCTACATTAGCGGTGCAGAAATTTCTGACAACCTGATTTGTCTCGCAGAGAAGAACAAACACAAAAGGTTCACATGAAGGTTGGGAAACCTGGCTTTGGAGGAAACGAGGCGGCTGATGGGCTTTTGATTACATACTGTAAGTGGAGCAAATAGATTAAACCATGAGTCACATTGCATAAATACACAAGGGGAGGTGGAGGCCAAAAGGAATCTGTAATGCCTGATTGCTCACATAGATTCCTGAGAGGCTACATCGTAAATACAGCTGGTGTAATGTCCTGTGAAGGAACATGGCTTTCCGGGGAATAAATGACACCTGGTCCTAAACCAATTAGCACGTTTCAGAGTGAAACCAAGCTAAGCAGCTAAGATTACAAATAAATAAGACCAAAACCAAGATTCTTAATATGGAACTGAATTCAGACCATCTTTTCTCTGCGTAAAAGTGGATTTGCCAGGTGATAGTTTCCAAATTAAAGATATGTAATCTTTGTCCCCATTGGTTGTATATCTTTAGAAAAGCATTAGTAGCACCTCTTGCACAACCAACAAAATTGCAACAGGTAGTTTCTGAATGGCAAGTCAAATTACAAGATGTGTTTTTTCCAGCAGCCATTGTACATAGCATCCAGCAGTAAAACCAGTGGCCCAAATGTCCTGGAGTATCGGGCTGGGCTTCCTGGGGGTTGCTAGGTAACAGCATATATTGCCTGCTGATTTCTGTTGTTACACTCCAGACCTTTTCCAGATACCAAAACACATTGACTTATTGATTTTTTTTAAACAGTGATAACCCAAATGGAAGTACAATAATGTAGATTTTGACTAATAGATCACATTTAAAATATAATCTGAGTTTTCAATAAACATTCTGGTTTCACCTATTTGTTATAAAGAAGATATATTCACCACTCTTTAAAAAAGCCAATCTTTCACACTCTGCAGCCTGTTTTGAAATAAAACATACAAATATAGATAAAGAAAGTTGGATTCAAAGCAGCTGCAGACTCATCTTCTTAAAGAAGCAAAACAATCTTTTCTTCATCTGAAAAGCAAACTTCTTTTAAAATGCAACACTTACAGATTCAAGAAGTTTATGTGCTTTATTCATAATTCAAACACTTTTCTAACCTTGAAAACACATTAAAATTCAAGCATGTTCTATGTGTTTTCCAGCAGCAGTAAAAAAAATGTAATGGAAAAAAATGTTTAGGATTTTTCTATTTGAGCTACAAATAACCTTCATTCCAACCAAAATGGGATGACTAGAGTTTTAGCATGCCTGCAGATGAATTAATGCTGGGAGGAAACACTTTCATGGTAAGCTGGATAAGTAGCAACAATTAAAAATCTGTCCCTAGAGGGGATGAGCCTGGAAAAATTATAGCCCAAAAATATGTGTGAGATGGGATTTTCAAAGGCTGCTCATTTAAGAAAAGCATAGAAAACCCTCATCAGCTTCAAGTGTTACTGATCAGCACTTCTGTCATTTCAACTGCAAAAAACACCGATAACTTGTACCCCAGGTAACAAAATAATATAACACGAAGATGTTTAAGAGTTCATACTGAGCATATTTAGACTGACATATAATAATGACCTTTGTAAAGTCATGACAAGGATTTGGGGTTGGTGTATATACCATACAGGAGAAGGTTTAGGTATTTTTGTTGCAACCTTGAATGAGGATCTGCAAAAACATAAGTTTAAAATAAAACTGACCATGTATCACTCCTTCACATAGGGATTAAGTGTGGCTGATGCTTTTGCATTGTCTAAAAGGGGCCCATTCTCTAAGAACCCCTATACCTACTGCTGTCTCCCGTATGGCTTTTGTGTTTGGAAGAGCACCCACACCTCCAAATTGCACCCATGCTCAGTTGTGCTCGTTGCTGGGTCACCAAAGGAAGTAATTTGTAGCTGTTAAACTATCAAAGGGAGAATCTTGGCATCGGATATTGACTCACAATAGTGAGTTACTTGATTATCTCTTTACCAACGTACCTGTCAGGCAGAAACAGGAGAAACAAACATCTGATGACGTCAATTTATGGTCTTAAATTGCTAAATAAAATGTGCAAATTGTTTGTCGAATGGTTTTATTTTTATATCACTTTGCATGTGCTACTTTGGCATGGTATATTTGACATAAACTGTTCAATTATGGAAAATATTTTGATGGAAATTCTGGAAGAAAAAACCCCAAAATGTCCTGGTAACTTTTTACCTGGATATTTTCAGTTTTTTAACAGAATTTCCATCAGACGTTTCCTGTAATTTAACAGTATTTTAGTTTAAAATTTTCCATAAAAAAACAGGAAAATGTACTGGTGATTTTCTGCCAGTACATTTCCTGTTTTTTTACGGAATTTCCAGCAGAATTTTTTACGGAATTTAACATTCTTTCCGTAATTTAACAGTTTTCTATGTTTAAAATTTAACATAAAAAAGCTGTTAAATTATGGGAAAGAATCTGTTAAATTACTGTGTAGCATTTGAGTTTGACCAGGACCAATTTCTGATTGGTAGCAACTTGATCAGAGAATCTAAAGGCTCCCGCTTACTCAGGCATGCAGTGCGTATTCTCACACTGTCCAGGGACAGTTGAGATTTTATAACTGAGCATACCGACTGCCTACATTTTTTTTTTTTTTTGCTTGCTCTTAAAAACCACTCAGATATTAGTGTGGAGTAAAATAAAACATATTGATTTGTTTGTCAAAGATTGTAAATAATTTTGATGAGGCACTGAACGTAGAATCAAGATGTACGCTGGCTAAGAACAGATGGTTTGCTGATGCACTTATATGATGATTATGTGATTTCTGGACCTTGAAACGAGGCAATGAGAAATGACCACTTTTGCTAACAATATGCTTTAAGGCATCAGTCATTCAGGGCTTTTATTGACAACCTCCCAGGGATCATGATTGCTGAACAGTCACAAATAAAAGGAGGGCATTTATCTCTCTTAGAAATGATGTCGAGGAAATCAAAATGTTGCATTGGTGGAGTTTCACATGGATTAGTCATTGTACCATGAGATTCTACTCTGTGTTGTAAAGGGTGGCTATTGTCTGGGAGAAAATCAGGGAGGGAATTTGGGGGAAAGAAAAAAGGTGAAAGAGGGGTTCAGAAGGCAGAAAATAAAACGACCAAAGCTTGGAAGCAATGAAGCGGCAGAGGAGATGAAGTGAAATAACAAGAACATTTGCATCCAGAGAAAAGGCTTCTCTTCATACATGGGCCTCATAAAAATGTTCAACCATCTGTTGTCTCAGTTTTAGAAGAAATTAGCTCTCATGTATTCATTTTGAGGGTGGTAGACTGCTATATGAACCAATCATCTATCCATTCATCCAAACGGAAAACCTGCCTGGATGGAAACATGCTGCAGCACCTTACTGGGTACATATGCCCTCCTCTGGTTCTGGTTCTTCTCTGTGATCTGGTCCCAGTGAGATGAGACAAGAGAAACTCAGACTGAAGCCATCATGCAGCCGTCTGTATCTGATGAACCATCTCATCCTTTCAAAGTGGAAAAGCAGCATTTCTGTTCCCCCCCAGGATTGTGAATCTCCTCACTGAGCTGCATCCCACCTGCTGTATCACTTCCAATGTCTTATTATTATAAGCAACTTTGGGATGGTTTTTTTTCTGCTTGCAAATATCATGAGTTGCATGTTGAGGTTTTTTGAGTTTGTCTTTGAATGTGAAGTTGCTTATATGGAGTTGGCTTTCTTTCCATTAAGATTATTTCTCAGCTCCCCACAGCAAAAGCATAACACCAGTGGTTAGTAGTTTGCAGTGTAGTTTGTGATATGCAGGTATACACTGTAAAACCACTTTAAAATCTCTTCAATTTGCATATACCCACTTAAAATTAGTAGTTTCATATCATGTCAGTCTTTGTCTGCCCATCTTTTCCTGAATGATCTGACTCATTTGACTGAGTGTGAATGCAGATACATTGATATGTTTTTTATGGGTTTTTTCCCTTCTTCTTTTTTATATTTCTCTTTTCTTTCTTTTCTGGGCTGGCTAAAGGCAGTGATGCTGCTCCACTGAGCTTTGTTTTATTTTTCACATACTTCTGTTCCTGGAGCTAACAGTGATTCTGTGGTAGCTTATTTTACTTGATGAAGTGGATGCAGAGGTTTAAAGTCTGCTGGGTGGTTTGTTTAAAGCACAAACTGGAGCAGCTTGTGCTACATGTATTGCTTTAAAGTAAGTGACTGGGCTTTTCTCAAATGTGTGTAGCTGAAGAATAAACTATTATAGTTTATATTGGGGTTGAAGCTCCAATAAAATGTAACTGTTTTGCTTTCAAAGAGAACATGTTTCTATGATTTTCTGTAGTGGAAGATCTACAAATTTTTCAGTTTGTATGTAAAAATGGACTGAATGTTTCCTTTTTGTTATTTCACCAAAATAGAGAAAATCAACACCAGTTTTCTGGGGATCCGGGGGGAAATGTCCGTTGTCTGAGAAACGTCAATGAGTCGGGATGTAAAAATTCATTATTTGATTTCCATCTCCTGACGGCACCAGCTGAATCCCTCTCTGTAACCGGCTGGAAAAATGCTCCTGGTGTTTGGTTGTAATACCACAGTATCATTTTAATGTAGATGTTCACAGCTGAAGCCTTGATTGGTGTTCAGTCAGCATTCAGAAAGAGAATATATTGGAAGTGAGAAAGACTTTTTTTCTCCTTTTCCACCTCAACCACATAATAAATTGAATTTCTTGACATGAACATTGAGGATTGTAAAATGTGTATTCTGTTGGCTTTGTGGTGTTCTATGTATTCATTTCTAAAGAGGCGTATTTCTGTACCGATTGTGTCTCTTATTCAAAAATATGTGAATTTGCTTCTTCATTGACATCCGTACTTAATGATTTTATGTTTTTGATTTACCAGACTTAAAACTACACAAGGCCTTACTGTCGCAACCTGTGGCAAGCTTTTTATTTCATCTGTTTAAGCTTTAAAGTTATCTAATGTCTACTTCACGTCAGGGTTCAACTAAGAAAGTCTGAATTGATTTCAGTACCAATAAAATAACCAAAGAGTTTTATTTATTTGCTGGATTTCAATATTGAAATGAAAAAAATCTACTAGAAATGATCAAATAAATCAAGATTTTGAAAATATTTTAAAATCAATTAATATTAAGACCTCTTCTCTTCTTCTCCAATAATTTGTGCTGTAAATCAAATTTCCCTAATTAATTTTTAAAACTCTATCAATTGGTACCATGTGTCTGGGACTGCTCAATGCACACAACTCTAACTATAAACATGCAGATCATAGAAAGTAATGGTATTACTCCAACATTCTAATTTTGGTAGCTTTATTTTGTGTATATTTAAATGTGTCTTTAATTTCCCTTTTGGATCATTTTATCTCTTCAGGTTTCCCTTGAAAAATGGATTTTATCTCAAGGGACTTACTGGTAAAATAATAGTTAAATAATAAGCATAAAACTCTGCATATTGGTTTAATAACATTTATCTATTTTCATTCATTAAGTAGCACTGGCATAGAAATCTAAATATTACTTAATAATCAATCTTATTATTTCAAGTATTAAAATTTAATAGTGTATCAAAATGATGTTGCTGTTTAATTTGAAAAATTCAATTGAACCACTATTGAAATCCACATTGACTAAAACCAAAATAATTATTAATCATTATTAACTAAACATAAGTTTCTGCTTACAACTGAGGCATCATGATATTAACAAAACATTAATTAGTTTAATTATTTGATCAACATATTTTAGAATATTTCTCCCTCATTGTGTCGTGTTTATTTTTTGAGTATATTTTGTGCAATTCCTTGCTAAAGGGAAGAATCAGCAAATAATACCCAGGTTACTGTAAGTTTGAGCTAATATTGGCTTTGTGATTGATGGTAATATTTACCTGTTGAACGGTTGGCTGCTTTGACTAATGACTACCTGATTTTCGTTTTCTTAACCCCTCCTTTTGCGGGAGGCCTGGAATGAATTAAAAGATATAAAATGGAGAAGGAGGTGGAAGAAATGGCAGATGAAAAATGGACAATTATTGAAAATGTCCACAAATCCTCCATGGGCGTATTTTAACGATGCAGAGTGTTTGTCATTACAGATAATATTGTCATGTAGTTGCGTGTAGAGAAAATAAAATTGCACCTATCTTTTATTATGTTTCACTTTGTTTTTAATAATAAAAACAGGTCAGGTTTTCAAATCTGCACTCTTTAGTCATTTCCTCACACAAAACTGTTTTGAAAGATAAAAATATATGTATATATATTTTAAAAAGCACTTGAGCTAATCGTAACCCTTCTCACATAAATGTAAAAATGTCCCCGTGCTTATTGAGCCATTTTCAGGAATGCACCTTCCTCAGCTGAAACATGAGAGAAAAAGAGATGCAGACAATATTTTCCATTAGCTTTGTCATCAATGATGAACACAGGTCTAATGGGATTTATTTGAATGGCATTCAGTTTAATTGTGACTGAGGTCTTGCTTCAATTGAGGTATTTAGACAGAAAAAAACTTACATTTCCAACACTTATTCTGGGTTTATTCTAATAAATACCAATGTTTGCTCTGCAAGTTATTAAGTTAAGCAAATAATCGCTATAGCAACCAAGATGAAAATTACATACACAATGCAATTTCCCTCAAGTGTAACTACATAATTATAGCTAAATGCAAACACAAATCTTCAGGTCTGTTGGTGAATATTTGTACAAAAGTATTTGCTCTCACATTTTTCTGCTCTTCTTGTGACACTTTGTCTGAGCTGAAGAGTTTGATGTCAGAGACTCAATGACTTGTGTAAATGTAAAGAGCAGCTTTGTGTAAAAATATATTTACCCATCATCCCCCTTGTTAGCCTTACTTTAGCTTTAAGTTTACACTCCAGTTGGATTTTTACCAATCACTTAGTAATCACTTCAGGTCCATGAAGTTATTTGTGGGAAAGCACAGAAAAGCCCAAGGATCTGAAGAGCACTAATCTGTTTTTGCAAAAAATGCGCTTCACAAGAGACCATAACGGAACTTTATTTATCCATCGTCCACATTTTTCCAGACTGTTTGAATTTTGAAACTTCAATAAACTCTAATCCGCTTTCTAAAAAAGTTTAGCCTTTTTATATTATTATTTTCCACAAAATCTTTATGACTGCAATGCATTCCCAATGATAAGCCACAACACTTTGTCAGCAGCTCAGTTCCTCAAGGTAAGGGACGCTTACTTTGGGACAAATTGTAGCTGCTGATTGGTCAGTTGTTGACAAACCCACAGGATCGCATCAAGTCACTTACATTTGACACAAAGCCAGTTTTTTTGGTAATTTCCTCTTAATAAATACAATCATCATTTGAGAATTGCTAGCTGTGTTAAAATATTAAAAACTGAAAAGATTTGTTATGGTGCAAAAACTGTTTCCCAGCAATTTCCCGCTGAAACCAAAGAGAGTCTTAGGGAAATTAGATTTTTGAGTTTACTTTTATATTTCAATCTGTTAAAATTTCAAGATTTAAAAAGTAGGAATCAGGATTTTTGATCATAGTTCAGAAAATGTGTCATTTCAATATCCAAAGAGACAGTAATCTGAAACATATATCCAATACTGTACCACAATAATAAATTTGTTTTCAAGTAGGTTTTTTTTTCAGAAATATCAGAAAACTTTTATTTTTGAGAGTAAAACCAACTCCAGGTCACCAATTCTGACCTTTCAGGAGTTTTTCACCCATCTGTACTATATCCTCTCAAATATAGTACAGTTCACCAGAAGTCAGTTGTGAAACAGAGGCAGCAATACACTCTCTGAAGTCTGCAGTTTTATTGGTCACAGCTGGTCTGTTTAATGAGCCTCTTTCTCCTCCACAAGCTGCTCATATATTGTTGTTTCCAAAAAAAGCACCCTGCAACTCTTGTTCTTCTTCTCGTGACCTCCGCTTTTTGTTTTCTATTCTCTCTTAATCTTTTATGCATTTGTTACCAAGTTTTTTTTTGTCCACCTGCAAATAAGTACACCCCCTTACACAACCTGGAGGTGAACTGTGGGTGGAATTGGCAGTACTACACAGTATTTAAACCATCTACAGAAAGACTGTCCTTATGCTTTCACTTGGAGCTTTCCACACACCTTGCTTTCTGTTGTTGTGCTGGTACATATTCCTTTTCATTCGGTTTTAATTTAGTTGCTATTCATATTGTGAAGAAGGTTCATCTTTGCTACTGGCCTTGGTTTCTGTTCTCTGACTAATTAGGTTTTTATTTTCAATTTCAACAGTTAAAAAAAAAGTTTCTTTTCTTTTAATTATTCCAATCTTTAAAAGTTGTCATTTAAAAGTAAGAGCTTGATTACAGTCATTAGCTTAACAATCAAAACCGCAATAGTTGGCAGAGTTGTACTATGGAGGACCAAAACTGACATAATAAACAAAAAAATAAATATATAAAAGAATCCATATAAAAATAAAAGTAGAAATATATAAATAAAAGAATAAATATATATCCAACATAATAAATGAAAGAATCAATATAAAAATAAAAGTAGAAATAAAAGCATAAATATATACTTTGCTTTTATTTTATTACTT
>CAEGAF010117422.1:0-26207 GCA_903067075.1 Micropoecilia bifurca
TCTTTATATATATATATATATATATATAAAGAATATCTGAATATATACATAATGCATGTGTGAATAAATTACATCGTTGGTTGCAAAACATGTCATACTTTAAAATATTGTATTCCCCCAAAAGTATTTAAATATGCTAAACTATACGTTCCTATACATGCAGTTTTAATAGCTGTATGCCTAAAATTTAAATACGTGATAATGTGATTACTATTCAGCCTGTTATGATCGATTAAATGCGCTGATATGTCAATTTGCCTGCTAAACACATAAGGCTGAGTGGAGTTGTCTACCGCTCCAAGATGGCCGCCATAAATCTCGTCAGCGACAATAGGCGAGAGCGGAGCGTGAGGCGTCTATCCTTATATTATGTCTATGGTTGAACCAGCCCAGCAGTTGGGAGCGGAGAGGGAAACAAGTCGGGGTTTGTTGCCGACCACAGCTGTCCACTATGTCACTATCGCGGTTAGTGAGACGAAAACACGGACGAGTTCGCAGTTTCCGGTGATTTTTCAACCACCGGCAGGTTGAAGAGGTTTTTACTTTTGTCGGGTAGATAAACCGGAGGGAAATGTCTCACTGGATGTGGGGTCCGCTGCTGCTCTTCTTCGCGTGTGAAGTACAAGCTCAAGTGGAAAGTGAGTACAGTCACGGCTACGGCGTGTTAGTGTGTAACTTAACTTTTTTTTTTTTTTAAGAATAAATCTTTTCACAAATCATTTTATATGTATAAATCTGCTCAATTCATTGCGGTTTTTCCTGTTAAGCTAGCAGGACAAGTATTTCCGCTCGTGCAGAAAAGCAGCAGTAGATTAGCCAGCTAAAAAAAGACATTTTTACTCCACTAACCTCACTATAAGAAATGGGTCGATTAAAAAGTTGATTATAAAAGTCGCACGTGCCTGATGTCAGTGGAATAAAGCTAAAGAAAAGTCAATAAAATGCAGCAAACTACAGTCTATCTGGGTAAAGTAGTTTTAAGTTAATATAATAGCACTTATAAGGAATTTAGAGGCAACAACAGGTGAAAAAATGAGATTTTACTTTGTTAAACTAGATGTTTTACGTAATGAATTTTTAAAAAGTGAAGTTATTCTATCATATAAAGAAATGTTTGCATTGGGTTTGGGTTCCTTCAGCTCAGTCCTTCCAAACAGGCTGAGGAATGAAAACATCCATAGTTAACCAATTATTCTTCCTGATTTGTGGGAGAAAAACATCTTGGGAGGCAAAGGAAGCAGATGATCAGATGATGCACTTAGTTGATCCTGGTATATCTGAGGCTTGGCCTGACAAAAACTATATTTGTACTCACTATCAAAGAAAGTCTTCCATCAAATCTTGTCCATTAGCAGCAGTGGAGATTAAGAGAACATTCAGACTGAACGGATTTTTGATTTTCTTGGAAACTGTGGAAGATCAACAACTGTCAAAGAGAAGGAGTGTGAACATCTTGTAGCACATGACTGCTTGAATTTCTTTGAAATGGGAAGTAATTTTAAATTAAAAACAATTGTCTAATCCTAATATCTGGGCATTTGTAATAAAACAAACATTTAATTCTCTTACATAAGATGGAGATCAGGCTGTGAATGCATGGCATATAAAACATAATTGATAAGCAAATATTTCACCTAAGCATTCCTGTAGTGCTGTGTTTCACTGCAGTGACAAGAACTGTGATTGGATATATTCTGCAGCTCTCCAGAAACCTAATTTGGTGAGCAGCAACTAGCATTTGAAAAGTCAAAATTAAGGCTGACTCTTTAATAAAACTCCTCTATAAAAATCAGTAGTGAAGAATTTAGGTTTATGTTGATGACTAATCTCAATGTCAGTGTTGTATTTTAGTCCGTTTTCAGCCAGATTTTGCTTGTCACTATAACAAATCCCAGAAATTATTTTTGATAAACGATGATATTGTCATTTTGAAACCATTTTTAACAAATAAATAATAATAATCCCTTATTAATGCGAGTATACCCACTCAAACATAAAAGAAAAAAAACCTTTTAATTTCAGAGAAAAAACATTTTAACATTGGAACTGGAAAACATTTCAAGCATAGAAAAGCAAACAAAACAACAATAATTAAAATGGGAATAAAAAACAGTAATCATCTCAGACAGGGAAAACTGGCCAAAGGGTCAGGTAGTTCATGCCAACAGTTCATACCAGGTGTCAAAGTGTCATTTATCATTCCATTAATTGATTCATTGATAATTGTGACCAGCTTACTGTTGAGCCCTTCAAAAACACTTCCGTAATCCAAGAGGGAAATTAAATGTTAACTCGTACTGTTCATGTTATTAATGCTAATGGGCAAAGCCAAGAGCCATCTCCTCTAGCAGCCTGTGTTGTAGCGCAGCAGTAGAAGACTCTGACTGAAGATTGTGACTCCTGGACGTCTATGCGACCGTCTGTGTCGTGTCGTGTCCTCAGACCGCGTGACGTTCCTGCCGGGGGCGTTCCAGAACATGAACGTCTCTCTGAACGAGACGGTGGAGGCCGTGGTGACCCGGATCCCTCCGGACGTGGCCTTCATCACGCTGCAGTTCCACACGCTGCACCGCAACGCCACGCTCTCCGACACCAGGGTGAGAGGAACAGGGATTACCTTCACTGCAGTAAATGACATGCAGTGAAACCCGAGGAAATGGGATTTACTTACCAGATAAATGATGGACTGTTTGTGGCAGAAGCTTTATTTCCTTTAATGTTCCTGTGATTTCAGGTGTAGATTCAGGGAACCGGCGAGTTAAATTAGCATAACAAGTGCGTTTTTAATTTCTCCCGCTAATGCTTGGGGTCACGCAGTGCGTTAAAACCGTTCTGCCGCCGCGGAATGAATGAATGAGGCTTTGTGAGGCGGGTCGGCTGACCCCCTGAGAGACGTCCCAGTCAGCTGATGTACAGTCCTCAGGTCATGAGCAGCAGACGCAGCGTCTTCCAGGAGATGGAGGGGGGTAATCAATCTTCTGGCCGGGGTCCCAGGAGTCTCAGAGGGAAAAAGAAAAGTCTCCCTGCTGGGTCAAGGTGGCAGGTCAGGGAATGTTCTGATTATTCTGGACGAAAACAAATCTGTGATTAATTGCCTGCTTCAGACAGCAGAGAGGAAAACAGCTCCAAGTCTGATAAACTTGTCTAAATAAAAGGGGAAGTAGAGTTTTTCAGCAACAAGACAAAGTCATTCTAAAGATTTTAACTTCCTGTTTATATCTTTAATTAGTTCCCCTTTTTTTTCTTTGTTTTGATTGATTACTTAAATTATTTTTTTGGTTGTATCTACACCTTTCATGATAACAAATATTGCTGGATAACTTATAATTTAGTTGTCGTCATCGTCATTACTTATAAAGTAATGGAATAATAATGCAAGAACACATTCTGAAAGATCAACAAACTTAAATTTCTAATGAATATATAACAGTGAAAGTGGGACACATTTCAAATATCCAAAGTAAATAAAGAAAACAAGCAACAAATGAAATGAATTATGATGTTTCTGTATACAAAATTGCTCTTCAAAGAAAGCTCTAATTGAAGACTGAAGACTTTAGTCATCCAGTTTTTGATTGGTAGAGAGAAAATGGAGAAGAACAATAAATCATGCAAATGGAAATGATGAATCTCAAAAATCGTCTCCGAATCGAATCGTGACCCTGAAAATTGGAATCAAATCCGTTGACATAGAGAGCAATCTGAAGGCGACACGTAAAAACCTGATCAGTTATGGATTATTGAGTATTTCCTACAGATGGAGCCTCTGCGCTGGATCTGCTGGAGGCTGTGGTTGTTGCTGGAGTTGCACTAAAGCTATGATGGAGACGAACAACAACAAGCTGGTTTTTGTTGAGTCGCAGTTAATTGTTGACTGGTTTTGTTGTGGTCCGACAACATGGAGTCATACTTTGGCCCCAGTTACTGCTCTGGTGAAAATTGCGGTTTAAAGATCTCCTGATTGGGACACAGTTGTGATGGAAAAATCTTTCTGTAGGCTAAATAACTACCCTTTAATGAAAGTTATAATATTTTGACTAAGGAAGAAATAACCAACCCTCTTCAGTTTGGAAGTTTAAAGAAGACTCAAACTCATTTGTTTAATGTGGCAACAAGATGTTTTTTTTGTTTGTTTGTTTAAAACAAACTCTCGCCTATAACTATAAATTTATCTTCAGCCTAACTGCTACTAATTCTGCTTTTTTCTTTCATGAGACTGATTAGTGCGTCCGAGTAGAATGTATAAATGACTGAGCTTGTCGTCTGTGTTCCAGGTCCCAGATGAGGGTCTCTCCCTAACGGCCGTGGACTCCGGCCTCCTCTTGGCTCTGCAGCCGGCCCAAACCCAGCGCCTCTTGTTTCTGTCTTCTCCCGAAGAGGAACCCGTCTCTGGGACCGGAGTCTTTCTCTCTTACTCAAGCTCTGGTAAGGAGAGCAGGAAGTTGCGCTCTCTCAGTCACAAAACGCGTTTCTGCAGAAGATTTTACCACAAACTGAGAAGTAGACTATTTATTTGGTTATATTTCCCAGCGCCGGTCCCTGGAGCCTGCAACCTGGAGTCCAGCCTGGACGTGGATCCCAACGTCTACATCAGCTACAACCTGTATGAGACCACCGTCCGCTTCGGCCCCGCTAATTTAGGATATGAGAGGTGAGGCGGAGAGTTTGCTTCACTTCCTGTTTAGCCACTCTGGTTGCAGGCTTCACCAACTCTACAAACACACAAAGCAGATCTGTTTTTTTTTTCCATTAGTATTTCTGAGTATTAAACCTCTAACTATTTACTAGGAAACATTTCCAGTGGTTTGTGGACTGGAACGCTACATTAGATCGAAACAGTTTTTTTTCTTTTTTCTCCTGTCATCTTGCAATGTCACTGAGGTTTAGCAAGCAGCTACATTAGAAACTACTTATCTGATTTGTTTTTAGAGAAGACAGGAAGTCTGTTTTAATTTAGATCAACATCTACATTTCAAAAAACACAAAATCTTGCTAAGTGTTTTTTGGTCGACTTTCTACTTCAAAAGTACAATTGAAATAAGTGAAAGTTAACTTAAAAGTAACTTTTCAGCAAGAAATAGGAGCTTGTTTTAACTATTTCACTAGTAACATGAGGAAAATTTCTTGCTATGAATTAAATAATCTACCAGTGGAACTAGGGCTTTTTTATGTATTAATATGAAGGAAATATTTACTTAAAACAAGCTCCTTTATATTGTTGAAGAATTACTTGTAAGTTAGTTTTCTCTTACTTCAAGTGTAATAAGATATTTGCACTACAAACTAGACCAAAAGCACTTTGCAAGATTTTATGTTTTTGCATCGTAACTCATCACAAAGAATTAAAAAGCTGCAATTTAAACTCTGAAATGTTGTAAAACCTTCACACGTTGGTGGCAGGAACTCGTTTTACTGTCGGTTTGTGACTTTCAGACGTTCTACTGGTGCAGGAACGAAAGTAGAGCAGACTGAGGCAGGCCAGCTGTTTATCAGCGCTCGCATCGCGTTTGTGTCCCGGCCTGACGAAGAAGTGAAAACCCGACAGTCTGTCTGTTCTGTCTGCACATGATGCACCAACAACAATTAAACAGCATTGTTTACCGTGGGTAATGAGATCCACAATCATTTTCATGTGACAAAGATGTAAGGAAAGTTTACTGTTTGCATATAAGGCAGCAGTCGGATCAAAATCAGTCACTGAGGTTTTTAGAGCTTATATTTAATTATCTCAGAGGAAGCCAAACAAAACTGCACGATGTGACGTTGTGTTAATTTGCTTATTAGTCTAAATTAAAGGTACAGAAAAAAATCTCTTCTGTAGAGAATCTGCCATCGGAGAAGCACTTGTATTTTGAATAATTCTTTGATATTTTTTTATTTAGGAAAAAGTCAGGCAGCTAAACTAACCTAATACTGATCATTTAAGTTGCAGAATTTTATGCACAATTCTATTTGTGAAAAATGTGGATCTCTAGTCTACATAAAACAGGCAGCTTAGCCTGTTGAAGAAAGAGAGCAAGGTGCAGAGTTTCATTAGACGGTAACAAGTGCTGCTCTTCTCCCATCAGTCACATCCCAGATCATTTGCTCTTGACTGCAGTTACAACAAGCGACAAAGTGGAGCTGGAAGATGCAGAATGAAAAATTAAAACACAAAAATGTTGCATTGCTGACTCAAATTAAGCTCTAAAAACGAAATGTTGGATTTACATTAGACTTAAACTTAATTAGTCGGGTCGAGTTGGATACTTTTTTATTTTAGGTAGATATAAGCTCTCATGTTGTCCTCTCTGTCTTCGTCTTCCCTTGTCAGAGGCCAAACCCCTGCAGCCTGCGACATTTCGACAGGAAGCAACACGCGCTGGCGCCTGGAGTACGATGTCTACCAGTACTTCCTGCCCGAGAGCGACCTATCAGAGAGCAGCCTGTTCAGCGGCCTCCAGGCCGTCGCCAACGCCCGGGGCATGGCGGCGAGCGGCAGACTGGTGAGAACCAAAACGTGGCGAGTAAACTATACGTTTAGCGACGCGTCGACAAACAATAGGCCTGTTTCCTGTAAGGTGGCGACGCTGAAGTCGATGGATAAGACGGCCATGGCGTTCAGCTCCATCCCCGGTCAGGGCGTCATCTACTCCGTCGTCGTCAGAGACCCCGTGTTGAACACCTCCGCCTCCTACGTTCCTGCACACACCTACGCCTGCAGCTTCACCTCCACTCTGGACGGCTGTCAGACGCTCGGTTAGCATCTGTCGTAGCCGCGGATTTAAAACCAGTGTTTTAAAGAGTTTATTTTAAGTTAGGTGTGAATGTGTTGCAGGAAAAATATCGACAAAAATCTTCTTCACCATCGCTGGCTTGGCAGGCTTGTTCATCTGCTTCTTTGGTCATCGATTCTTCAAATGTGGTGAGTCGACACACAAACAGATGTATTCTTATCTTGTGGTGATGTTGAATCTGCTTTGTGATACTTAAAATGGGAATCCCTCAACGAAACTCTAACTGGAGATCTAACAAATGGGCACCCTAACCAGGGATTTATGAGCGTCCTGCTGCTACTGATTACATCTAAAATTCAAACTGCATTTTTGACTTTGCAAGCTTCCATTATTACTCTGAAGACCTTATTTAGGGTTTGTACAGGTACTTGAAATCCTTCAAAATGCCTTCATTTCAATTAGGCCTCTTTAAGGTTTGGAAAGTTCTTGATTTCTGCAGAAACTCCTTGAAAGTGCTTGATAATCAAACTGAGCAGTTTTGTAATAAATTGCAATCAGACGTTTGATTAAAGCCCTACATTTGGAAAACATTTACAGTTGAAACCAGATTTTTACGTACACCTAATTAAAGACATACACATGTTTTTTCTCACATATAAGTTAGATCAAAATAAGTTTATCTTTAGGTTAGTTAGAATTATCAGTAATTTAATGTTTCCCTGCTGTAGAATGTCGAATGCTGCCACAAGTCATTGTTATTAACAGTAATGCATGATGTCATGTGGTAGTGATTGAAAATGCTTGAATTTTACAGTGTGTATTATACGAACCTCGCTTATATTGAAGGAGTGAAAGTGTTGTACAAACCACAGAAGTGAATGGAAACAGCTAGAAGTCTTACTTCTCAGTCCATAGCTTGTTTTTCATGCCTCTCCCTCACAAGCACCTAATGCTGCACAGTGACTGGAAAAGGAGGGCAATTATTATGGGGGAACACAGATGTTTTGTATCAACAGAGGGCTCACACTCTGTTCACTATAAAGGGCTCACTGTAGCCATTTTTTTAAACTGAGAAACAATATGCTCACAAACAACATCTGTGGTTTCACATTCTACATCACCATTCACTCCAGACATGTATGTTTCAAAAAATTTTTTTAAAATAACTTACAAGCTATGAAAAAAATAGAAAGGCATGAAAATATGATAAAGGTAACACTTTAAGGAAGCCAATTGAGCTAATATGAGTCAAACTACTTCCTGTTTGGGTTGATTTGTCCTTCTCTCTTCCTGTGGGTCAGAGTTGTTCTGCATGGGATTCAGCTTTGCTGCGTTTTTCTTCTTCATCCTCATCACAAGGACCACGCAGCTGGACTATGACAGTAAGACCCTCCTCCCAACCTCCTGACCCCTTCACAGAGTCAACAAGTTGGGGTTTACTTGTTTTCTTCTCCTCTCCCAGTCCGGCTGACCGTGTCCGCTGTGGTGGGCGTGGTGGGTGGCGTCGTCCTGGTGATAAGCTGGTGGCGCTTCGGCTCCGTCATGGCCTGCGTGGTCGTGGTCGGCCTGATGCTGGGCTTCCTCCTTGCTGCCATCGTCTTCTTCACCCCCCTGGGTACAATCCCCCCCCCCCCTCTCTCTCTCTGTTACAGCGCAGCAGTTCCTTGTTCTTGTTCTTCTCATCTTGTTTTGATTTTTAAATCTGTGCGTTGCCGTGTGAACACAGGAGACCTCGACGTGTTCAGGAACTCGGACGTGGTTTTCTGGGTGACGTTCTGCTGCATCATGGTCACACTTCCGCTGTTGTTTGTGCGGTGGCCCAGAGAGGTAACACATTTCACACTCTGGTTATCTGACAGCACCTTGGTCTGGTCAATATAGCCTAGTTACCACAGATAGTGCAGAAAAACACCAGAATTCACGCTTTGCCTGTGGCAGATGGAGAAGGAATGTGTTCTATAAATAAAAACATGCTAATTATGCTAGATATTTAGGAGTATCAACGTGAAGTGGGATTTGTACAAATGTAAGCCACACCTTTCAGATTTTATTTCTAACACTTTTTAATGTTTATATGAAGCACCACATTATGAAAGTTATAGGATGTGAATACTTTTGCAAGCCATTTACTAATAACTTTATTAGTTTAGTGGATCAAAGTGGATGTATTGGTTTGTTTTTAGCTGTAAGCTACTGAACAAGTTTATGTCATGCTGCCACCTGCTGGTAATTTTGCTGCTACTGCAAGTCAGTTGAAAAAAGGATCAGATTATCTTAATGTTCCTCTGATGCCCCCTGGTGGGCAAACAATCTGTAGTTATTTGGAAAAACTGAATGTTTCTGAAGTTTATTTTTGTAGCTTGTAAGTTGGATTCTTCTAGTTTCTGTTTATCACTGAAGGCAACATGAGTGCAAATCGTAGCTCGTTCTTCTCCCACCCAGATAAAGATGCATAGAGGGTCAGAATGGGTCACTAACCTGGTTAGATGTAAAAATGGCCACCATGTTTGAGCTTCTCCTCGCTTCCCGTTTGCTCCAGGGAAACATCGTGACGTGCGGCGTCGTCGGGGCCTACGCCGCGGTGCTGGCCGTCAACGCCTACGTCTACACCAGCCTCTCCTACATCACCCTCAACATCCTGAAGCGCTTCCTCAACAACGACTTCAGCGCCGCCTTCACGGACGCGCCGCTCCAAACCGTCGGTGAGTTTTCCCCGACTTGTTCCAGCACGAGCCGCGATCGGATCTTAACCGCCTCGCCGCGTCCTCCTGCAGACTACGCCATGATGACGGCGTGGGTGGTGCTGGGCGTGTGCGGCGTGGTGCTGCAGCTGTACCGCGAGCGCTCGCGGCCCTTCTTCCCGCCCAGCCCGTACCTCATGTGGCTGCAGGAGCGCGAGCGCCGCAAGACCAACGTGCTGGACCCGAGCCACCACGTGCCCTCGCTGCCCGGGCGCCTGGCGGAGCGGGCGCGGCAGCTCATCAGGCGGAGGGAGCCGGCGGGCGAGCACACGCCGCTGCTGCTGTGACAGACCGCCACCTGCTGGTCGTTTTGCAGAGTTGCGGCGCAGTCGGACAGGAAACGGTTCGATTATTTTTAACACTGACGGTACTGAAGATCTGCAGAAAGACCAAAAATCCTTCAACCACTAACTTTTTACTCGGCTCTTTTGTAAAGCAACACAGATTTTTACCTGCACAATGAAACATGGGAGCCGCCATCTTTCATTCCTTCACTTCCTTTTAGATGAGGAGGCTTTCAAATGCTTCCTCCAATCAAGACTAAGCATATAAACAGGTTGTCCGTCTGCAGACCTCTTCGTATTTTGCACACTGGATTATATTAAATTATATGATATGTTTATTTAGTGCTGTGATGCCGTTTTTGAAACTTTACAGATTTGTTTTTGTTTTAAATGTTTTAATATCGGACAAAAATAATATTAATGAACAAAATGCTCTTCTCAGATCAAGACTTCATCTATTTGTGGAAACTGATTAATCGAGCCCAGCTGACCCACAGCATCTCGTTGGCCAAGACTTTGACCATCAAAACATTACATTTTTTCTCCCTTCTGGAGTAACTTTGATAGGTCAAGTCACCAGGAACATGTTCTTGATTCTTTCTGGTCCTGATTGTTTCTATCCAACTTCATGTTGCTAAGCAGGTTCTAATTAAGTTCCCATTCAACAAATCTGACAAAAAAATTATTCATTATGTCGTTATGTATTTCCCCAGGTTATCTTTGTCTGATATTTAAGCTGAGATGTGCGAATGTGACAACAGTTCATCGCAGCACCTGGTTGCCATGGTGTTCCTCAGGGGTTTTGACAACTTTTCGACCGAGTACTGATTTAATATTTTTTGTTCAGACAAGCCATCATGTTTGTAAGGTTAACCCATTTGAATTTTAATGTATTGATATTTAATAAAATGCCTTCAATGTTTTTTGGAACAGATTCTGCTGTGACATGATTCATCTGTACTGCCTAATAACATGGGGGTCGACACCAACTGTGGCTCACTTTGTTCTGCTCTCTTACTCATGAATGTGCCTTCAGTTTTTAATAAATGGGTGTTTTCCCTTCAAACTAATTTTCCCTTTAAAGTTCACTTTTAAACTTTCCCCAAGAGAACATTTTACAGAAAATATTTCAACCTTTGCTTTTTAGCACTTAAAAAACAAAACTCATAATGCTGCAACACCATGCTTAACAGTGGGTATGGTGTTGAAAGAATTTTTGCAAAATCACATTTTGAAATTGCAACTCCTTGGATTTTAGTCTGTCTTGGTTAAAACATTCATCTTTGGTTTTTCATTGTTTTTAATGTTAAGTACATCCTAGTTTAAAATTTTAATAATTCTTACAATTAGAGGTGTGCCGATCGATCGGTCACCGATCATAATCAGCCGATTTTCGTTAAAAAGTCCATGATCGGTGATCATTGGCTCTTGTTGCCGATACTGATCACCTGTATCTCATTTCTCAGCCTGTGCAGCTGGTCTCCTCTTTCCTTCACACTGCGCAAGCGCGCAACAACAAATGCTAAGCGATGTGGAACTATAACACAGGAAGTTTGCGTGTTGCGGCGGAAAATAGAAGCAGGTCAAAATGCATCAACGCAATAAAAGCAAATGGGCATAAAAACAACGTAGCCATACTTGACAGAGTTTGGCTACATGGAGGCTCACTGCAGTAAAAAGACATGGAGGATCAGGGAGCAGGTAAAGCAGCGCACAGCTACAAACACTCACCTGGTTTAGCATGACTGTCAGAAAGCTAAACAAATAACCCGCAAAATGATTTAAGTCTGCTCTCCTGTTGAACTGCTGCTCCGCTACAGGTAGTAATATTTAATAATTAGTCATATTTGACAGACGGAGCTGCTTCTGCTCCACCTGGTAGTGACTCTCACACCTCTGCTTAAAGCTGCAGCATCTAACTTAAAAAATACATTTTACATGCATATTAAAACTCGCTGTCCTAACATGAGACAGATAATCTCTAAAAAAAAATAATCGATCTCCCTATTCTGCATAATTACTCCCTTCAGTCAGAAACAGCCAATCAGAACTAGAAGTAATCAGCTAGCCGCCATGCTAACAGGAAGTTTTCATTCAGTAACTCAGGATTGATTATTGATCCTGTTTTTGCCTTTGAATGTTAAGTTTCATAATTGATTTTTTTTGGCAATGTTGACAGATTTTATTTTGGCTCTTTGCATTATTTAGCCTCTTTAGAGCATTCATATGTTTTCAGTCTGTTAAAGATAGTATGACTGATAGACATTGTACAAATTGTACTGCTATTTTGTTATAGTTTTCTTCTTGGAAAAAGAAGAAACAAAAACATTTAGACAAAAACAAGTTTTTGTCTAAATTAAGGTGAATTCATGGTTCCCTGTCCACATAATGTGACTGGTAGTGTTTATGATAAAAAATAATTATGTGATCAGTAATCATCCCTCATGGGTGATCAGTATCAGCAGGAAAAAACCTGATCAGCACATCTCTACTTACAATTCTAACTTATTACTTTCAGTAATTTCCAGGCTGGGATGAATAAAGTACTTTTATTCTATTCTATTGATTTTAAATGCTAAAGTATTGGCTAGTCTAAAAATTCCATATCACTTTCTTTTCGGTACTATTGAAGTTTCCATTATGACCACAAGAGGTCAGAAAAATGATCACCTGTAAAGGTCAAACTCTTCAGCTTTTTGACCCCATTACAGAAAGTTCAGTTTATTTTTCTAAATCTCATGTCAAAATTCTCAGTTTGAGAAACAAAATAGTCAATGATCTTAAACCAACATCCATTTATTAATCAGACAAAAACAGACATTCAACATAAGTTTTCTATAAAGTGCCAATAAATACATTTAGATAAAACCATAAAAAACTAGAATTTTAGACCACAAAAACAAAATTAAACAAAAACCGTTTTACAAAGTAGATTCTGCTCTAAATGTTTGCTCAGTGTTTTGATTCAGAAGAAAAAAGGCATCTCATCAGTAGTTTCTTTCAAAAAGCAAAAGTCACTGTGCAAAGTGTCAACTGCTTAATGCGCCACCTTCTGGCCTCTGATTCATTCTGCAGCCACTCAGAATTGTGGGTAAGAGAAGGAATGGAGGATTTTTATTGAAAGGCACAAGACAGGAAGGAGTCTGCAGTAACAGGATCTGGTTTTCACAACATCCAGAAAGTATTCGCAGCCAACTTTCCACATTATGTTGCAGCCTTGATCCAGAGTAAAGGGAGGGAAGAAAAACAAAGGCACCATCTGGTTAATATTACCCAATATTGTGAAGCACATTGGTGGCAGCGTCATGCTGTGTGGAGCTTTTTCCTGTAAATAGGCAAACAGATGAGTTGAGAGTTGAAGCCAAATATGAAAAATGGTTAATTTTGCAATTAGGTTGAGACAGAATGTGGAGAAACTGAAGCAATGATTACTTTAGGTGGCCTGACATCCAGTCGTTTTCACAAGCTGAAACTGGAATCTCAGAAAAAAAAATTAAAATTCAAGCATGATTTCTAGTCATTTTTGGTAACTTGCTAAGGAAAGACAGAAGTTTATGTAAAACTTGTCTTAAACCAACTATATTCATGAGTTGGGTCTAAAAAGTTGCATTTAGTAAGTTGAACATAATTTCCCTCTAAAACCATTTATGATTTAAATCTTGTCAATTAAATGTAAACATTGTGCAAGTTTGAGTTTATTATTGTAAATCTGATCTCTATAGAGACCACAGTTAGATAAAAAAAAATTAAAGACCATTAAATAAACATTAAAAAGAATAATCAAAAACTAAATTACAACCATGATTAGATATCAGTGTAAAGTCTGAGCTCCAACAAGTACTGCTGGTTTCATGAAGCCTTTATATGGCTCCGTTTCAGGCTCTCTGCTTCCTCCTAGTGGTCAATTCAAAGTACGGCTTCTCACTCCTAGTCTTGCTCTGTGGGATCTTCTCCGCTGCTTTCACCTGGTTTCTCTGAGAGGTCGTGGTTTGAGCTGTTGCTTCAGGTTTCGCTGCTGGTTTTCTCACAGTCCTCTGTGCTGTGGGGGGGAGCTTCTGATGACCTTTAGAGGAAGAGGAGGTAAAACCTGGGACCGGCCCAGGGACGGCAGAGGCCTTTGACGTGGAGCAGATAGAAGTTACTGTTGCTGGGGGCACAGCTTTTGAGCAGGGGGCCGGGATACGGGAGGATCCAGCCTGGGAGCCGGGGGTCAGGGACGGCTGGGGGGCCGGTTTTCGTATCGGCTCAGTCCTTGTGGCCGCCCTCGCCTTCCTGTTCGTCTCCAGACGGAGGCGTGACGCCGGTGAGCCGGGGCGCCTCTGTGCGAGGCGGGAGCGCTGGCTGGCGCTCGAGGAAGGGCCAACGTCTTTGGGGGCAGATACGGTGGTGGGGCGGGGCAGGTCCACAGCACTGGGGGAGGTACATGGGCTGGAAGGTTTGGGGCATTTGGAGGAAGGCTCAGGGCAGACCGGGCTCCTGGGGTGGGCAGTAGGACCATGTGGGCGGGGCTTTAGCTTGGAGGCGGAGCTTGGCTCCACAGGGCCAGCTGATGGAGTCAGGGCTCTGCGGTGACTGCCTGGGCTGGGGGTCCACCTGCTGGAGCTGCTCACAGGTGAGGAGGGCAGAGAAGAGGAGCCTTTGGTGAGGACAGGCAGGGGGAGCTGGGTGGGCTTCCTGGGAAAGGATGCCATTGTCTGGAGGTTCTTCTTAGGTACCACAGCAGAACCTTTCCTTGCCAGGATGGGGGTGCAGGCAGGGGAGGGGGTGTATGAGCGGCAGCTCGGTCCTACAGGGGCTGCAGATGCCGATGAAGAGCAGGACGAAGAGGAGGAGGCAGAGGAGGAGATGAGGCCATCAACTGCAGCAAAAGGGTCCATGTGAGGCAGATTGGGTGGAGCGTTGTTGGCACGGTGACCACCCAAACCAGGTGGGCCCTTCTGGAAGGCCAGGATCTTCTGCTCCAGTGTGGTGAACTGCAGCACCCGCAGAGGGTCATACTTGGTCAGGAAGCCCCTCAGGGTGTCCCAGCCCCCGCCGACTCGCACCATCACGTGTTTGTCATGCAGCATCTGAGGGAACAAACATTCCCACATCATCCCAAAGTCCACAACCACGAGCTTTCAGGAAAGCAGCGTCCGTTTCGCTTCAGCTCCCGAAATAGATGCAGATTAACCCGTCTGCACTGAGGCGTTGTGCCCTGAATAGCAGCGGAGTTGTGATGTAATCACCATCCGCTGCTATTGGCTAATGAGCTTACATGTGTCCAGCCACGGCCTGCGGCGATGAACTTGGCACCGCCGCAGCAAACACGACGCAACAGCTGATCTCTGACACAACAACACAAACACTCAGACGGAGATACTCACTCTGATGAAGATGGTCTTATCGCCCAGCCTGTATCGTCCCTCAGACAGGTACTCAATGGACACCTTGTTGGAACAGTTACAGGGAGGGTCATCCATGCTGAGCTCCTGGAGGGGCAAACCAACAGATTCATTCATCATCTCTGATCTACACAGAAACGGTTTAATGTAGGCATTTAAACTGATGATCCTTGAAGAACGATCGAGTCAATAAGGAAGATGGATCTTCAAGTGTTGGAACGAATCTTGGGACAATAGCAGTGATTCCACTAACCATAGGACTCTGCTATAGGACATTTGAGTTTGGTTTTTTTAAAGCACCAAAATTAGTTTATTTCACAAAACTGCCATGGAAACACCCTTTTTCACATCACACAACCGGATGATACCACTGGACCAACCACAAAGACAGGAAGTATTTGGAGGATCACGGTGCAGAAACCTTTTACTGACTCAAGTGAACAAACTTGTGTGATTTTCACCTGCAATTGTGAAATTTATATTCCGACAATAGTGGAACATTCGACATAAAAACCCAGCTAATGTGAATAATGTCCACCATTCCCCTCATTATATCCCATAATGTCATCACTCTCTCAAATATGCCACCATTTGTTAAAAAATGTATTAAAATCAATGTGGATCTCTGCAGCTCCTCCAGTTCCATCAGGCCTCTCAGCTCCTATGAATAAACCTCTCCTGGATTGACCAATCAGTTTAGGCCATTTGTTGGGTCTTGATCTTTTCAGCACAGAAAATCCAGTAAAGTTTGAAATTGAAACCTGACAAAATGTGCAAAAGTTAACAGGAAATAAATACCTTTGGGAGAAAAAAGAAAAACCCTTTTGAAGTAGGAACAGCTCAGCTTAAAGCCAGATGCATTTGGGAATATGATGAATCCAACTGTGTCCGTTTTTAATCCAATCCATTTCCCGCTTCACTGACTGGTTATTTTTAGAGCGTCCGTCTCCTCTGGGAGGAAAACAATCAACCCCGACTGTTGCTGCTGCTCATCCACTCCACAGCCCCCCCTTCAGGAGAATTCAACATCTGCGCCTGCATGCGTGTGATGACGTGGCTCTACATGCGTGACCGAGTCAGAGTGCCTGCGGGGCGTCACGTGGGTCAGCCGCCGTCGTCGGGGGAAACGGGCCCTGATCTCACCTCTGGCTGGTAGAGAGCCCCGTGTTTGCAGCACACGCTGAAGGTTTTCACGGCGGCAGGAGGTTCCTCTGTCATCAGCAGCGTCTCCTCCAGCTCGATCTCCTTCTCCAGCTTCACCAACACGGGCGGCTCCACCCCGTATCTGGGACAGGCGGAGACGAGTCAGGACTAGGTGGCGCCGGAGAGAGAGAGAGAAACTCACAGGCTCTACGATCAGAGGGGCCAACTCACCTGGAGACGATCCGACCGATCTCCAGCAGACACAGACACACCTGGCGAGGCTCCTTGTGCAGCACTGCAGCACAGAAAACAGCCGTTGGCAAGAGGCGGCAGGCAAACATTCAGGGTAAAAAAATTAAAAAAAAACACTTGGGGTGAAACAACTCAAGTGCAAAAAGTTTAATTATTTTTATTTGATGTTTGCCATCTTTAAGACGTTAAAGCTGACAGGAAATTTGAAAATATGACTAGGTAGATATGAGTTATTGGAAGAGAACAGAACCTAAAACCCAGTGATAAACATTCAACTCAAACACGGCGGGTCTCTGACTGGCCTTCCTAACGCTTCTACCAACGGGCCTAGCAGGTTCTCTGGTGGGAAACCCTGATTAAGAAAAAATTATTAGAGCAGCAGATGTTTGGGTTTCCTTCCAGACTGGGATTTGGAGTTTGATCAACTCAAACGAAGTGATCCCACATGGATCACACTCTGAGCGATTGCTCCCGCCATCAGATCCCATTTAGCCACTAGGAGGTCCAGCTTAACTGGACTCTGCTGCTCAGATCTGTGGGGCTGAAAGCTTAGAGCTCAGATCTGCTCCGTTTGATCCTGTAGCGGCTGATGCACACGCCTTGGTGCCGTTTGGTTCAATGTTCTCTTTAAAAAAGAAAATAAAACTTTTGACCTGAATGCAAGATATAGTTTTCAAATTAAAATCAGAAGTGTGGTATGATAGCTAACATTTTCACTTGACAATCAAGCATTAATTCCTGTTGGTCTCGTTTATAAAAACCTACTTTAAACTTAGTAGGTAAACAGCTTTGAGTCTTTCTGCAAAGCAGGGAACGTATAAATAAACTGGAGCTTCTAGAAAAAGTTTTTGATTTTCACCAACTTCCATTACTTTTAATATATCTAACAAAATAGATCTTTAATGAGTGACTAATGTTAAAGATTATAACTTCATTTTGCCTCAAACCTGAACCTTTTCTTTACAGCTGCATTTTAATAAGTTACTCAACTTTCTTTGTAAAAGCCACAACTCATTTTAATAGTTCACTAAATCTGGTGGGCAAGTCATCCAGGCTGAAGCTTCTTACCTCCCCAGAGTTGCGATGCCTAGACATTAAATCTGAACATTTGTCTGAAGGTCCTAAGTGAAATGAGAGCCTAGTTGTGTGGTTGGACGTGCTGTGATGTTTACCCAGGCCCTCCGACTCAAACAGGTAGGTGTCGTCCACGCCGACATGCCGGCACCAGGCCAGGAAGTTGGCTGTATTGTCTCGGGCAAAGAAGGAACCTGGGGAGGCGTCGCGCTTACAGGACACCTTCCTGGTGGGGAAGAGCTGGACGGGAACCGGAACGTCATACTTGTGTTGAAATGGAACGTTTCAGTAAACATCTCGACACGTTTTCACGTCGTACCTTGGGTAGCGCAGTGGGGCAGGACTGGGCAACCTTGGTCTGCAGGGCACCAATCAGCTGGCAGAGCTTCACCCCGTTATCCAGATCCTCCATGAACAGCTCAGCTCTCACCTCTTCTCCTGGAAAAACCACAGAACGGTTAAAAGGTACGAACCAGAGGAACATCTTCCATTCTCTGCATGTTCCTGAACAGGAGGCCACATTAAACGCAGCCGCTTCCTCCTCCAAGGGGCTCAAGATCTCCCACGCTGCCTCTGCTGTAAATCACAGCCGGGGGGGACAATACGGCCGCACTAATGAACAAAGATTGCTCTGTAAAAGTCAACTTCCACCCGACAAAGGGCTCAGCCTCAGGGCTAGAAACTTTATCCCGTTGATTCCACCTGTTGGTCCCCATTTAAAAAGTCTAAAAACCTGAAATGCAGGCCATCCTGTCCACGGGTTCAGCAACTCACGTTGAGCGCCGAGTACCTGCCCACATTCCTCATGTTGGCAGCCAAGCATTGGGCTGTGAAACCCTGATTCAGCAACAATAGAGTCAGTTTCAGGTTCTTCACTGCTCCATTGTGCCACACGGACAATGAAACTGAGGGATTCTGTTCAGCTCTGCGGTTTCCCCAAGAGAGGCTTGGAAATGGAAGCGTCGAAATCTGACTACACACGAGAGCAGCGTCAATAGTTCATCGGTACGTTCCACCCACACACACACACACACACACACACACACACACACACACACACACACACACACACACACACACACACACACACACGAAGGCAGATGGAAAACTGATTGGATCAAACCTTGCTGTGTCAAAACAACTAAAAAATTATTTTTTAATAATTATTAATTAACCGTTCAGGAGTGCGAGGAGGAGCTGGTGAGGAAGTTAAACCCACCCAACATGCCGCTGAGCCAGATGGCCAAGTCCTCCTGCATGGGGACCAGCGTGGCCTCGTGGCGGACCGCCAGCCACTGGTCATACTGGAAGACGTTGGAGAGTCCAGGGCCGTGCAGCTGAGCCAACGGGCTGCGGGGGCATCTGGGACTCAGCAGGGGGGAGTCGAACTTCTCGCTGAACCAAACCTGGAGAGCAAAATAAATCAACAGAGAAAAAACATGCAAATAAAAACACCGTAGATCTAGAGAGATCATTTAACAGACTTAAGGTTTTGGTGGAAATTAAGTTTGCGTCTGTTGGCCTCACAGCGAAGCCGGCAAAAATACAGGAACTTAGAAAAGTTAGCATCAGAAAAGAACAGCAACTAAAAAGAAGAAAAAAAAACATACCTGAAACTATTCCATTTTTCTGAATTTTTGTCATTTTATAAACAGGCTAACTGGTTTTGTTGGCCAATAATTTCCTTTTAGTGGTTGTTGCCTTGTTGCACAGCTAGCAAATACAGGAACTTAAAAAGTTGACAAAGAGGAATAAAAAAGTTAAAGTAAACCGTTTCTTGTGGTCCAAATTTGTCTGTGGGAAGAAATGTGACAAAAACTGTAGATAAGTGCAGCTGAATTTTACTACAGTGCCTCTTTCTTCCATTAGCCATTTTTAACCCAACGTTCTCAGACAGGCATAACTTTAAATATAGAACAGTTAGTTTATGGCATTTATTTTCCTAATGCAGCATTACAAGCAAGCATTTCTTGCATTGATCATCATACTATGTTTTTTCCATAAGAATTTTGATTGGTTGACAAATTCAGTGACGTTAAAAAAAAGAACCAAAAAAGAATGTTTTTTTTACATTTTCACCATAAGAATATCAAATTTGAAAAAGTGATTAAAAGTTGTTACTGTGTGCAGTTCAGTGATACACGTCACTATTATGCGACTTAAATATGACTAGAAAAACCTTCTATTATCTGTGGGGCGATAATTCCTCTGTCGGTCACAGATATGGTTACCTAAAAATGAAAATGTTTATATGGCCAGGTGTATTAATGGAACAGTTCCACAAAATGTTACTGAAGACGAAAGCACAAATGATATTCAGTTTTCTCCTTGTGAGAGGAAACACTAGTGGATCATAATTAGTGTGAGCTATCCATGCAGAGCTGCATGGATAGCTGCATCACAGCTATCCATGCATGTAAGCTCTACTGAAGATCAGTGCACCAATCTGACCTAGTAACCGTGGTTACTCCGTCTTAAAGCCACAAATCCATCTTTATCCATTTATAATCAATCGTATCTTAAGTTTTCTGCACAGCCTCATGTTATTTTGCTTCTAATCTGAAAGAAAAAACTCACATCCAAAGCTGCTGTACTTTCCAAACATGTGCTCCTTTGTGCCTGAAGCCAACATCTGATCATATCCATCCCTTCTGTCACACACTGCCTCACCCAGTCAGCATCTTCATCTGGTCACTCAAAGTCTGTCAGACAGGGAAACCAAGTGTGTGGGGGGCAGGGAGGAGTTCAGTTTTATGGCTCTGAACAAAACGTAAAAAAGTTCTTTATGTTGAACTCTGTCAGTGTATTAGAACTAGTAGAAGAAAAAAAGGGGGCTGGGAGGAAGTACATTTCTGCCCCCAAAAAACTCCTAAAACTTCCTTTTTTTCCCCCTAGAATATGTCTGAGAATTTTTTGAGTTTCAGATTTTCATGGTTTTCCTAGAAATGTAGCTTAAAATTTTAATTTAAGAAAGTCAAACTTTTTCTAGAAATAATAAAATTCAGAGTTTCAAAATGTTGACTTCTGAAACTCAAATTTCCAATGAAACTTTAAAAAAAAAAATCAGAATCTTAAAATCTGAGTTTTTCTAACTATATTCCGACTTCTGGGGCTCAAATTTTCTTGCTTTTTTCTAGAAAATGAGTTTTTCATGGAAATGTACTCATTTTCTTCCCTTCCTTCCATCTACAATGGCCCCAATACAAAGTTGTAAAACTCAGACTGAGAAGCAGGGGACCTTCATATTCCCAAGCGTTGGCTGATTTTCCAATTTCCAGGCGGTTCGAGGGGGAAACCAAAGAATCAGCTGCAGATGTCCACTCCGACATCGCTGCACGTTACGTAACCAGCTGCTGATGGATCCCTCCCTCTTCCTGCCATGCAGCTTGTCGACATCTGCTTCGGATACGGCCTTTAATCTTGGTGTTGTTCACATGTGATCAGGCTCTTCTGAGACATGCAGCTCAATGGATTGTTGTGCTGCGGAACAAGGCGGCGAATTCATGGCGTCGCTCCGGCCGACAAACAGGAAACCTTCTGGCCAGAGGAACAGACGGTCCGTTCTACACCGACCAGCCCTGCTGCAGATTGCTGGACTGGGAGCAACTCAGGCCTCAGTGGAGCAGAACGTCAAGGTCGATATGATGACTTTGACCTCAGTTTGGTCTCCACAATGACACTAAAAAGAACTTGTTGCAACTTAAGACTACAAAGAATGCTAGGGTGACTAAGTAAACTTTTTTCCTATTTTTACAAAGTTCAAGTCAAAAACAGATTTTAAGTAGATGGGCCAGACTGCTGAGATGTTTAAGAGACGTGTGGGGGGGCAACTCTGAATTTAGATCACTAATCTGCAACTTCCTACTGTCCCTGCTGTAAAAAATTACAGGACAGATGGCAAAGTCTTTTAGTCACTTTTAAAACTGAGAAAGATTTAACGATCTGTTTGAGATAAGATTTTAATAGATATTTTAGTTTATTTCTAGATCCATAATGAGTGCATCAAATAAATTTTGATGCTGCAAAAAACTATGAATGAGATCAAACGATGCACGCTTTGGTTTTAACGTTTAGTTATTCAGGGTTGAGGATTGTTTGAATGTCAGTCACATCATTTCAAAGAAGAAAGTCAAATGGAAAATCCAACCTGTGACAACTCTGCAGATATTCTCAGTGAAAGTGAAAACAGCTTAATATTGGAACCTAAATGGCCATAGAACAGAGCCGGCCTGAGTTAATCTCACCGGGTACAGGTATGTGGACTCGTAATCCACAAACACCCCAGATCCTGAAACATTCTGACCTTTAATCACTAATTAAAGGTGGTTTCATCTTAAGTGGCTCAAGCTAAGCAAATCAAAACTTTCTAAAGGGAAACCAAGCCATCAGATGGGGAAAAAATATGACAAAAAAAGATTCTCATAAGCTCCTCCCTCTGCTGCATGTCTATGAATCATCTGAACTGCAGCGTTTCAATGTGACACAAATGTTCCATCTCCAAACAATCTGCTTCAAAAGTAGCAAATTTGCAACTTTCAAGCAGGTTTCCTCCCACTTCCCATGACCTGCTGATCTTAAAACTAAGCCTGAGCTGTTTACTTTAGTCCTTTTCACACAGTACTAAAATGCTCATTACAGACAAAGACATTTATTGCAAAGCTTTGGATTTCATAGGGACAAATCCCTTTACATTGTTCTAATGTCTGGAAATGCTGAACGGAACCCAAACTAAAGCTTCCGGTGGATTCTGCAGCAGTTCCTCCCTTTACAGATTGGATTTATACGTCCATGAATGCATGGCTGAGCAGATATCTGATCTGACTCTGCTCTACATGCGCAGTGAGGCTGCAGCATCACTGCATCCACACAGCTCACCTTCCAGACCCAGAATAACCGAAACATTCAGCCACTTTTTACGCTCACTTCACTTAAAAAGACTGCATTGATTAGTAAAATCAAAGCTGCCATTTTGTCCACAGAGACTCTTTGTTACATGATCTTTAGGATCCATCTGCTGCGTTTAAAGCTGCAGAACATCCCGTCGTGCTGAGGCCGTTCCCGCCACATGTTATGCCATCAACACTTGGGAAGCATATTTTACATTCCCACAATCCAACAGTGGTGGGAATGTGAGAGTCCTGGTTTTTCCAGAGCAGATGAGGAGCGCCGGTCGAGGAGGTGTCGAACGGGGACAAGGCTGTAACTCGATCCGCTTGTTGTTCTGGGTTTGGGAACAACTTGCGATTCATCGCTGGGAGGGGAAAGGGAAAAAGTGAGGAGCATTCCACCCACTCCCTACAAGATGTGGAGGGGGGGAAAACAACTCAAGGCTGGGAGCTTAGGAACGCCAGACATTCACAACAACAACAGCAGCATGGCATGCTGGGACACAGGTGGTTTTGAAACAGCTGCTTAATTCGTCTTGATTACTGCGATGATCTGAACTGAAAAACCCAGATAGTTTATGAATAAATAGATTTTTTCTTCTTTACCATGTTTGTGGCCTTCAAACTGAACGTTTGACAGAAACGAGCAGACTCTTACCTGGATGCCAGTCTGGACAGCCATGATTGTGTTCACCAGAAGTTCACTTCTTCATTCTGTCAAGATAAAAACAAATCTTCAAGGCAGAGTTTCCCCCAGAGGACCTGCTAAGCCCAGTGGTGTTGTTCAGGCTGTCTGAAGTCAACAGCAAATTTGAAGACATCACTGGAAAATTATACATTACTGGAAGATATTGTCAACAATGCCCAACACCTACTAAAAAGGTCTTAAAGGCAAATATAAATAAAACAATTCTAAGCCAGGTGGGCACAAGTAGAGTCTGGAGGCCCGCCAGGCTTATAATACAGCAGCTACAAAACATGAAGAATCACACTTTAGATTGACTGTCCAAACTTTTCAGATAAAACAGCCACGATGAAATTGATTGAGGTCCACAAAATGTAGGTAAAAATAAAAAAGTCTGGCTTTTTGCAAAATGTTTTCCTTCTTGTAAACAAAATACGTTAATGAAATAATGAAGTCTGATTTCTATAGAACAGGGAGCTACAAGTCATCGTACAACTGAAACGCAACATCTGCAAACAATACGTACCAGTTTTCGATCATTTAACATATTTGTCTGGATTTTTTGCGTGTATTCTCAGAGACAATGTTAAAAAAAAAACACCTTGTACGATTTAGTTCAGTTTTCCATAATGGGTGTGGCAAAATGTGACTGAGTGAAAGTCAGGGTGTTTGCAGTCCAGTTTACTAATAAAATGAATTAATGAAGAAGGAAATAAAACCCTGTTAGTGTATATAAAAAAGGTACTTTGTTTTGTACCTTCCACTTTCAAAAGACTTGAAATTGTAACTTTTTTTGAAAGGCAGTGACAATTCCTCAGATTGCTTTTTGTATAAAAATAAGCTTGACCTGGAACACCGAGTTTGTGCATGTATCAATTTGGTTTTTTTAATGAGGTCAAAGGAAAAAAATGAGCACACTTTGTTTAAATCAATGAATGACAAGGAAGGAAGTTACTTATGAAAATGTTTCAACACATAGCAGGACGTATCAGATCTCAGACAGAAAAAAATAATTTGACTATTTGTGAGCAGTAAGCATTCAGTAGAAACCCATCCCAAACTTTGAAACTGCCATCTGCCACGTTAATCATTCAGAAGGTTATGACCAAGCAGAGAAATCATTTCAATTTTACAGCCTTCTTATATGTACAGATCAGGGCAACCGGTTTGCTGCAACACTCTTCAGGGTAGATGCGTTGCAGAGTGAAAAACTCAGTTACCTTCTTCTAGGATCACAGATGTGTTTAAAGTGTACATAATCATGTCATTAACTGAATTAGCAACTACAATGATTACAAATGGAATAAATTAGTTTAAAGTTCACAACATCACGGCGTAAGGAGCATCTGTTTTTACTGAACCTTCAAACTTTTCTCAAAGGAAGTGACACAGCTGGTTTCTCCGGTTTTCCCACACAAGTCTTACCCCGACACTCAGCGGTCCCAGAGGGGAGTGTGTTTGACACAGAGGGAGTGGGTGTGGGGAAGCAATCACGAGCACACAGATCCTAATAACGGAGCTGATTTGGTCAACACAGCTGAGACAATAGTCCTGGAATATCAACCCCCTCGCCACGATCTGCTTTCACCCCAGATTTATGAATATCGGCAGCAAAAACTCTTGTGCTGCATTCAGATAACATGTTTTCTACTAAAGCAGAGACTGACATGACTGATATCAAAGTAAAAACTAACCTAAAACAGAGAGTGCTACATCCAGGAGAGAGGAGATGCAAGTAGATAGGAGAGTCTGACATCAGCTCACTTACCACAGAACAGAAACAATTCAAACTACTCAAGAAACCTGTCCAGCGTCCAACTCCTGTCAGCCTAATGGACACATGGTGGACTAACCGAGTCAGGTCCCTGCACCGTGTTCAGATATGTTCAGCCAGAGCGGCTCCTGCCTCTGCTTCCACGACTGGGTGGAGGGAACGCCAGCGAGGGAATGACGAGACAGAGGGAGGGAGAGAGAAAGGGATGAGAGGAGGAGGTGCACAAGGAGAACCCTGACTAATGAAGTGGCTACGCTTCACTAAGCCCTGACCATCTATGTGCCCCCCACCAATCCTATCACAGCGGGACCCCAACACAAAGCAGCCATTGTGTTCTTAACCAGTTTCATCTCCGACCCAGGAACTCGATCGGTATGCAATGAAACGGAAAGAGATGGGGTAGAGGAGGTGATTTACTGCTGCTTCCTCTTAGACCCCCACCACCATCACACCTCCTGGTTTGAACTCAGTCTGGACCGAGGAGTCACACAAAGCTGCTGCAGTATGAACAAACTTGAGGCGCAAAGGGCAAGCGCACGTGATGTCTTACGAGTGAGTCAGGTGTTTGCTTTGCCACAGCTGTTTAAATCTGCTCTAATGACCACGGGCTTGTTTGAGATTCACCGCTTAAATACGGCAAGCCGACTTCCAGCAGCCTTCCATTTTCAGCCACTTTAGTTGTGTTTCCATTAATCGTAGAATTGCGGCAAATGAAATTACTATAATACATTTGCTTTTGATAGGACATTTTTTGCAATAGGATCAAGTGGGTTTTTTTTTGGCCACATTGGAAAATATGTATTTTGCAAAACTGCAATGGAAAGACTTTTCCGCATGAGTCACGTAACCATTAGCCGGATGTTACTACTGGTGAAAGCGAAGACAACAGGAAGTAGGAGGAGGATTATGGTTTTTTCTGGGCTAGTCATTTAGTTCCACCAGAAATCTCAGTTCATAAAAAGTTCTGAGTCTTCTGTAAAACTGCAGAAAATAATTTCCCTAAAATGCTGCATATGTAAGCTCCCAAGTACAAAGGGTTTGCCACACCAATGTCTAAACACAGCTGAAGGCGCTAGCACCATGACTGGATGATTAAAATCTCATGCAAATGAGATTTAAAAAAAAAAAAAAAAAAAAAAAAAAAATGCCTTTTTTAGCATCAAGTAGTTAAAAATAAAAACCAAAAACGAAAGCATATGACTTGCCCAAAAAAATGCTATTAGCATTAAAAAAAAACTTTGAAACAACCACCAAGTATTATGCAATTG
>CAEGAF010117426.1:0-23447 GCA_903067075.1 Micropoecilia bifurca
TGTGTGTGTGTGTGTGTGTGTGTGTGTGTGTGTGTGTGTGTGTGTGTGTGTGTGTGTGTGTGTGTGTGTGTGTGTGTAGGTGTGTGTGTGTGTGTGTGTGTGTGTCTGTGGACAGCTGTGGAAAATGTAATTTATCCCTCTGTTTTACCTGTTGATTAGTAATCCCTGGTAAAAAGAGGAGCGCTACTTCACGCATGTGTCCCAGTTTACCCTGCCACACAGCACCGTTTAAGTTCAAACAAGCTCTCTTTCTCTGGGAAATGTTTTTCATCTCGCATTGTAATACAGCAGAGGGAGACAGGTTGATAGTGTCCCTGCCAATCAAACAGTGGGAGGTGGGAGGGGGGGGAGTGATTCCATAACAAACAATAAAAGCATTGATTAATATTCCCTCTCTCTCTCATGGTACTGAGGCACAAACCCTGGGGGAAAGAAACCTGACTGCAATCCAAAAATAGTTCAGCAGCAACTTCTATCTTGCACTCTGTCTCTGACAAGCCCAGGCGCTTTCCTTCCATTTCAAGTGGCGAACACTTACGTAAGGGCTCTGGAAATAAGGTCAGACCCTGAGCGGTTGAAATATTCATTACAGATAACTTTGCACAACTTTGCAACGTCAAAACCGAAGACGCGATCTGATGATAAACCGTAGCCGAAGTGGAGTCGAAGTGACTCTGCATGTTCATGATGAGGTCTTTCACTGCACGACTTTCTGAGGACAAAATTTGACATCTTCATCTTAGAAGCCTGAGTGGCACCCAACGTTGAGTCAGGGCATGAGCAACCAACTAATTATGCGAGGGCACCACATTAGTTGCAAGCTGCTGAGAAGGGTAGTGATCAAGCACAGGTGCAAGATGGCTGGAGTGGAAGCATGCGTTAATAAAAACACAAGAGATTTTTTTTTTAAGAAGAAGGTGAGGCAATGAATATGTTCACACATGCAGTCTTTCTTGTGTAACAGAGTAGGCCATGTGCCAACGCCCCTCTATTGCTGCAAAATCTCAACTACCATGCAATAAAAACATTCTGTTTGTGTGTTTTCATTGCTCAAAATAAAAAAGGACATATATTTATCCTATTTATCATTTTCATTCTTATGAAATGGTCATAGTCAAATCATGACAAGTCCACTGTACTTGGTTTCAGGTCCGGAGGCTTACAGAATAGCAGCCCCACACTTACCACGTTTACTATTCTGCTACTGATATTATCGCAGTCAACAGACATTCCCTGAAGCAGATCACCTGGTCTCTGTTCTCCAATAACTACCAACAACATTATATCATCAGGACTCATGGAGTATCTGATGTTAATCCCAAGTTTAAAGCTGAAGTCGCTGGAAGCTGTGTGATTTTTGCAGCTGAATCAAAACACTTTCGCTTAACATCATTCATCCTGCATGGGAGACACTTAGAATAGGTGTGAGCCCTTATTGGCAAAAGAGCTAGCTAGATGGCTGACAGGTCACATGTTTGAGTTTGTTATGAAGAGAGTTTCCAAGAATCTAGTCCAAATTGCATCAGCATAGAGCTTGTGCTTTTGTTTTGTGTTCACACTGACCAAAAACAGAAATCTGCACATTTGCCGTCGAATGAAGGTTGTTTTTCCATGTTTGATGTGCAAACAAGCGCTTACTATGAAGTGAGTTCCCTTCACAAAAACCTGATTATGAGATGTCAGCAGTTATGCACAGTGTTGAATTGAACACATCAGTTCTTAGAACAGCAAATTCTAGAAATGTTTGTTTGTTTTTTTTCTCAAAAAAACAAGAAAAAAAAACAAGTGAGAACAAGGGTTTCTGAATGTCTTCTTTGATCAACGATCTTACTAGTCGATCTTACTACTTTTTTTTCAGATTAAAATTGCTAGACCGCAAAATCAACCTTGAAGGAACAATTCAAAGCAAAGAATGAAGCCCTTTCCAGTCTGGATGTCTGACGTGAACTCATTAAAAGACAGCAGCCTGGCACTCCCCCCAGTGTCTGCAGAGCCTAACAACCCTCAAAGACACGTTCATCCACAGGCTCCCCTTCAGCCTCACAGACAAGAGTCTGAAAAGCAAAAGGAGAAATGCTTGCAGAAGTCTTTGTCATCCACAGTGAGGTCTGTTTGCTGTCTTGACAGATAAAACTAATTATTACGGGCTGTGAATATTTTAAGTTATTTTTTTTAATGATTTATTGGGAAGTATCTGATACAGCAGAAAGTTTTCAAAACCAATATTGCTCCAACATGTGATGTGTATTCGGGACACACACGCAGAAGGTTTTGCATGACAGAAGGCTAGCACCTTGAACACACCATCTTTATGGTGAAGCATAATGGTGTATTTATGGTGTATTAGAGCAAATCATAAATATATATTTAACTAACTATTCCCAAAATGACTTTTGAAAAGGTTCTAAGAGTATGAATACTATCGCAAGGTACCGTTACGTGATCATTTACTAGTGACATATCTGCAGTAATTATCGTTAGATACTAAATGCCATAAATTACTAATAACACTAGGTTAGGTTTAGTGAATTTGTCAAACACTTGATGTGCAGTGGCCATCTTCCACCATCTTTTGTTCTTGGTTTGATTAAATCGTACAATTCACTTGAAGCAGCAAGTTGAAGTGTAACTTAAAGGTGTCTTTCAATGTTACACAGAGATTTTCTTTCCCTTCACATGAGGCCTGACACTCCTTGTCTTCATTCCCTGATAGCAGCTGAGCTCTGCTGCCATCCAGCAGGGTCACACCGGGACAACACTCCTTGTCTCCTTAAAAAGAAACAATGTGGAAACCGTGAGCAACTCTTTGCGCGTAGAGCTTGAGATTAGAACATTTTGTCCCGAGCATCCCTTTATCTCTGCCCCCTTTTCCGTTCTTTTCAAGCCACTCCTACCAGAGTCTCCCTGTCTGCTGCTCCCTCTCTCTCTCTCTTGTTATTGCTCACGCCAGAGGAAGACAGTGATATTTGTTGTGTGTCTGCAGCGTAAATGTGTGTTTATGCTGCCGAACTGTGCTACGTGAAACCTAAAGGAATGCGTGTGTTTGTGTGTGCATCAGCACATGACGTGTATAAAAACTGGACTGGTGTGACATCTCATTAAAGAGACAGTCTGCCAACTGCTGCAACGGAAAAACAAAACTTCACATCTGGAAAGCTTGCAAGGATAGTCACATTTGATGTGTAATCTCATCGAGTCATAACAAGATTCATGGATATGTTTCGCTTGCTTTAAGATTTTTTGTGTTTTGTTTTGTTTCTGTATTTCTACCAAAACCACAAAGTTTGTTTTTCTTAGCCTGTAATCCATTAGGCTACTTCTAAATCATAGACAGAAATGTGGAGAGAGAGATATTTCCGTATGATTAACTGTGTTTTCTTATCATCAGCATTTATCTATTCATCTGAGAGGGAGAAAAGAGATAGCATAGGCATCCATTTCCAAGTTTATTCTCACAACCAGCAGGTGTGCTATTTATAGTCAAAGCAAAGAGAAGATAAGGGGGAAAGAATCCCCACGAGAAACGCTTTTAAGATCCTATCACATTCCCTAAGTTACTGTGACCTCTGTGCTTCCATCTTATCCCAGTAATAACATTCATCTTGACTTTTTTTTCTGCTTCATATGTCCTTGCATACTATTTTCTGCTTTTTTAAAAATCTTTTCTGGTTGCCGTTTCCCCCATTCTTCTCTTTTCAGGTGTCAGCAGAGACCTTGTGAGGACAAACAGTACAGAAGGAAAGCCTTCGCTTGATAAAACATGGGCCAATTATGTCCTTTATAGAAGCGTTGACATACAGTTTCATATAGGATCTAAGGACACAACGTGAAGATTTGTTTATTTAGTCAATGAAAAGAAAATACATTTATGTGTGTATATATGTGATGTTAAAATACTACATTAACCCCTTATTTTATGTTTCACTCACTTTATATTTTTTTCCAGCCAACGGAAGCATTAAGTGCTGCCAGATAATGTAAAACTCTCAGGAGTGCAACAGAACAGAGCAGGAGAGGAGCTAAATTTGGCATAAGGAGAAAGGAGCACTAAATAAAATGAAAATAAGGAACGGACAGAATGGAAAAACACTGGAGGGTCACACACTTGTGCTGCTCAGGTCTGTATGAAAAGCAGAAACAGAATACATTTGCCCAATGGTGCAGGACTTAGAAATAAATTAACATAACTAAAAAGAAAAACAAAGCTTGTTAAAAAGACATACAACTAACAACAAACTGAAAAGTCTAGATATATAAATAAAATCCTTTTAAAAACAACTAGCATATTTACTCTCTGTTTTGACATGAGATGTTGCTAAGAGGACTTGAAGATTAATTAATTCCTCTCCAGTTAATAAAGCAGGAACAAAATGTGAGTCAAAAAATGTTTACTCTTTTACAAATTCTTGACTCATCCCACATTTTCACATTTACACGAGATGTTCTGAGATGTCGTGTCACAAACTGAGAAAATAAAACAGTTTCAAAAACTACTTGGCGAAGGTCACTGTGTTCTGTTTCACAGCTGCAGACCCAAATTTAAAGAAAACACTAAGATGAATCCCAACAAGGACTAGAAGTATATTGTTATTTGACCAATTTAGGAGGAAAACTTGACCTTGTATATTCAAGGTAAACTGCATGACCAAGGACTGTTTCTGTGAAGTCCTTAAGAGCTTAGACTTTGTCCATGTCCTCTAGCAACATTTATGCAGCATGTACCTATTTATTTGTTTTATTACATTTTAATTGCTTGCTTTTTATTAACATCCCCACTTGAAACTGCTGCACGTGAAACTCCTGTTCCAGGTACTAAAACAACAAAATACACTTCACATGAGTTTCTTCTTGTGATTGTTTGTACAGCCAAGCAACAGCACAAAGGGCTTCAGCATGTAAAAACACATCCAGCTCATCACTCATGTAATAGACTTGGATTGTGACACATTCAAAAGGACTTAAATGTGAAGTGCTGATATTTTAAATTTAGCACAAACATGTAAAGCTGTTCATATTTGTGTCCTTTTCTCTGTTTCATTCCATCTGGCAATTTGTGTTGCCTGAATACAGTCCAGCTGTGCTGTACAGAGCTGCTTTGGTGTCTGTGTGTGTATATGTGTGTGTATGTGTGTGTGTTATTGTGCCTATTATTTTGTGTAGGGACTGCATCCAGTAATAGATTTCTTCATCCATTCCACCAACCACAATCTATCAGACCATCTGGCTGACAGCTATTAGACTCATTCAAGTGGCGTGTGACACTCTCTGAGTAGAGGGAGTTTGGAAGAGGTTGACAGGAAGTCAGGAAATCGTAAGAAAATGAGCTTCAAAGCTTAGATAGTTAAAGATTTGAAATATCTACTGCGGATCATTTTTCGGTGGTAATCATAATTTGTGAAAAGCGGCCAACTCCCACTCTGCGATAAAAGAAAAGATTAATCTTCTTCACTCTGTGGCAAAACAGTCTACTTTCATTGTGAAGTACTGCCATCTTGTGGATGCCATTATCGGTTGCATTAAACAGGTTTTGGTTTTTAGTTAAAAGTCTCAACCACAAAGCCCTGATCCCAATCCTACTGTACATTTGTGAGAGAAAAAAAAGTGTTTTCGAGCAAGGCAGCAAAAACCTCCTCTGTTACACAAATTACGTCTGAAGGAATGAACCTAAAGCCCAGAAAATTATTGGAAGAAGATTGAGGAAGTTGTCCTCAAAGTATTTGAACCAAGTCATCACACATCTTAAATGACTTTCTTCCAAATGTTAAGGAAATGCGTGTAAACTTCTAGCTTTGAGGGTGTCAGTATTAATGTAAGCAAAATGCAGATTATTTCTTTTTTCCTTTTTATGTATGACTCATTCGGTTTAAATTGAGAAGAACAAACTTAGCTGACCATCAACTAAGCTGATAGGTATCTTAAGTGAAAATAATATGCAGTAATAATGGCCTTACATTATATTTTTCTGATGCATAAGTGATGCCTAGAACAGTTTCCAATGGACCTTACGGGTGGGATCCTTAGATCTGAGTTTTATTATCAAAGGACAGCTACCGACATGTGAAAAACATATGCATCTCAAAGGAAAGTAAATGTCTTTTCTGAATACCAGGTTCTTTTTTCCCTGCTTCTGCTCCCTGTGTGTACCTGCGACTTTCTGGTCTATTATTCTAGTCTGTCTGGCAGGTTGCCTAGTTGGTGGTCTCCAAGTGAACGTGATACTGAAATCAGCAGCCGGCTGTGATTCGTAGAACATCAAGGAGGCTCCGTGGAGTTCAGTCTGGAGGGCAGCCAGTTACTTAACACTTGTCAACAGTTCTAATGAAAGTGACCTTTTTCCTCCGCGGCCTCTTTTTCATTAGCAAGGCCAGAGTTCGCCTCCCGAGGCCGGTCGTCTGTCCGCTCCGAGGAGGCAAACGGTTGAGGAAGCAGGCACAAGAACAGGAGACATAAAGCTCAGAGGGGGAAGGGAGACGACACGCATTAGTCAGTACTCGCATAATGTATGCTCAGCTGGTCCTTGAGACAGATTTTTAATGAGCTTCAGCGCACATTGCATCACAAGCTCCAGAGGCACCAGGATTTCGTAAAGGTCTTGTCATGAAAGTGTGGAAACGTATACCGACAACCTTTCGTACCGCCTGATGTTTTTCTCCCCTTCCTTTCCGCTCTCTGTTTTCTATTATGTCTTCCAAACACAGATGTGACCAGCAGAAGTGAATGAAAGAAAAAGAATCAGCCAGCGTCCCTCTCCTCCTCCCCATCCCCTTCACCCCGGCCTCTTACACATGAAAGAGGCCGCACAACGCGAATGGACGGCCGGCGGGGTGTGTGCTATGCGTGGGCCCCAAACCCAGACACAACACAACACACACAGCTCTGCAGGCCACCGCAGCTGGGCTGGAATGTGACCTGCTTCAGACTTTAATGCCAGACAAGAGCCCAAGTGTGTGAGTGTTACACACAAGAGCAAAGGAGGAGGACATGGATGGAAGTATGTCTTAAAAGAGCTCTAGGGCAAACATATTCAAGCAAATCGGCTTGAATATGTTTCCCTTCAGCTGAGGACTGACGCTACAAAAAATGAAGAGCACAGAGGAAATTCAGAAATCATCTTTATTTATTTACTAATCTTGGCTACAAAGGATAAAAAATGCTCTGTAATTAATTAGATTCATATTCCTCTGTACTGCATATATCCATTTAACAAGGTCCTAGGATAGAGATAAAGAAAAATAAATATGACATAAACAAATCCATAAACATATTCAGTGTTGTAAATGAAACACAGTGATTCCACAAAAAAATGGAACCCAAGAGCTTATTTGTTTCTGGCAGACAAACTGAGGCTTTGTATTGCATTATTGTGATCTCAAAGGGGTAGCTAAGGAATTTTAATGTGAGGTTCTGTTAAGCAGTTATAAAAAGTAAACAATTTATCTGCATTATAACCTCCTCTGATATCTTCAGTTTGTGTAAGGTTCAGATTAGTTGACTCCAGAGGGTGAGCAAATGATAATAAGTCCCAAATGGGTCCCAAAAAACATGGACTTCTACCAGCGTAAAACAACTCGGGTCACAGACTCAATAAAAAGGAATGTGTACTTACAGTGACTGCTGAACCTTTAAGTCACTATTATCAGGTACATAGTAGAGTGCTATTTCTATTCAACTTTATACTGCTACACTATTCCATAATTTTAATACTTGTGTTATAGAATAGCATAAATGGCAGTGATGCTGTTTATGCTATTTGTATGAGCTGATGTGTTTAGCCTCTGAGGCTAACTAGGCAGAATGAAGGCAAGGGTTTCTGACCAGTACAAATGTGGATATGAATTAAAGGTGAACTAAGTAGTGCTTACATAAACTGCAGCAATTCTTCTATAATTTTACACCAGAATTGCTTTAAGACAGTAGAAGTCCAGGTTGGTGTTAGCCTATCTCAGACTAGCATTAGCTTTAGCCTTCAGACTTAACTAATCAAGATTTCTACCAAGTGAAGGCACATATAGAGCGATCTAATCAATATAAGATATTAATTACTTATGACTTTTTTCTTTTATCAAGACCTCACTTCAAAACTATTTGACATTCCCTTTAAGTTAATATTTAGTCCATTTGTTGAAGAAGTTATGAGCAGTAATTATCTTACCTTTCTGAACTTCCTCACATTGAATGGAATTCCAGTCTCACAAATTTGCTAGCAATTTTTAAAAATATTATAGAATTAATACTCATGCCATATTTAGAGAGTTATCTACAGCAGGTAAGATAATCACTCCTCTTAAAATCTCCTGAGCACCCAAGCTATCCCTTTAAGAGCTAAAGACAGCTGTCACACAATACGAACAGTACAAAACACCCGTCAAAACAAAAGGCATATTAATTGTATGAAAATATTACTAATTGAATAATGTTAGTGCATACAAGATATGATTTGTTAGGGTAAAATATTAAATATTTTTCTCAGAGTAAATACGTTTTGATAACATTTTTCTAAGATCATTTGAGAAAAGTAGGAACAAGGGGGTGGGGGAAAGTGAAATTAAAAGAAAAAAACTGGCTGTCAGACAGACTGTTGAGGTCACAGGAGTTTAAAGCAATCTGAAAACAAACGCAAAGGAGCTGTATTGCTGGCATGATATTAGGTTGAAGAGAAATCTTTGAGGAAATCGCAGGTTTTCTTCTGGACAACCTCGCGCAGCTTTCGGATTCTGCGAGTGCTGGAGGAGCCAACAAAGCTGTCGGGCTGCAGGACGGCCATCCCGTTGTGCACGTCCCCCATAATGATCAGCTGTACATCGGATATGGTGATGTTAGGGCAGGGGCAGTTCCAGTCCATGTTCAGAAGGGTGACTTCCAGAGGTTCCTTGCCGAAGAACCTTAGACCCATCTTCTCATCCTTCAAGATCTCCTCCACGGTCACCAATGCATGCCCTGACTCTTGCTCTTCTGTCAGCTCGGTCATGCGCCCAAGGATCACAAAGTCACTCTTGCAGAAGCTGGAGACCATTTTGCCTCGAGGCTTGCACACTTTGCAGTTGTGGTTCTTCGGAAAGGGGCACATCTCTTCGCAGGCCTCTTTAGATTCAAAGTTATTCTCGTTGCCACCACAGCCTCCGTAAACAAAGGACTGGCACTTTTTCAGGGTGCTGCTGTACGCCCAGCGAGGCTCATATGCCTTGCAAGGACCCTGTAGGCTTGGTAGGCTGCAGGGGGCCGCCAGCTCCCCCCCACAGGACAGCATGCACGCTTCATAGGTGTCAAAGTGGTTTAGGTTTTTACTGCACTGGCTGTAGGTAAAGGTGAAGCAGTTGTTCCTCTTTGGTTCGTAGTACCAGCTTATGCTTTCCTCTCCACAGTCGTCTGTGTCGGGACTCTTGAGGCATTCGGCCGCTGGGAACGGGAGGTTGGTGTTGTTCCCCTCCGCACTTTTGCCTCTCGGTTCTTTCTTGATCACGACCAAGGGAAAGTGTGACGACACGCTTCCCCCGACGTTTCTCGCTGTGCATGTGTAGATTCCGGCATCTTGAAGTTGGGTGTTGTAGATGACCAGCTGGCCAATGTTGGTCACCACAACGTTACCTCTTACGTGATTGGGTCTCATTATCACATTATCCTTGCCTTTCAGTTGTTTCTCCCAGGTGATTTCTGGCTGTGGCTTCCCTGACGCCTCACACAGGAAGCTGGCCGTCTCACCCACAAACACAATCTGTTTGTTGGGTGAGGTGTGTATGGCAGGAAGCTGAATGTCCGTTGGGATGGTGGTCTGAAGGGCGGTAGTGGGATGTAATGTGGTCTCCACGGGGATTGGACTTGTGTTTGGCCAGGACAGGTGATACCTGTAGGTAGATTAAATGAAATAGTGAGTCAGTGATAAATGGCAAGCAATATATACACTACTTCTACAGTGCCTAGCAAAAATAATTAATACCCCTTGATCTTTGTGTTTTGTGGCAGTCAGTTTTTTGGATCTGGAGCTATATGAAATGACATGAGATGTCCAAGTCTTGTGTCGGTGTTTCATAAACTAATCCTGCATTAATGCATTAAATATTTATCTGAATCCCCCCCCTTATCACAGTTCTGTCTGGTTTCTTTATTATATATTTCAAAATTAGTTTACTCAAATTTAGCTCTTTAGGAAATTAGATATTTTCTGAGGGTCACATGCTGATGGTCATTGTTGTTGGCAGGAGGGGTTTCCTGTAGAGGTATGTGTTGCAGGACATCCGAGGATGCCTCTGACTGAAGCCACTGTGTTGCATGACTTTGTAGTGATGTAACATTTTTGCAAATGCCTTCCAGGCTTTCACAAAACAACTGAATTGCAATCAGAGTAAATTACACAGCTGGGGTTAATAAATACATTACTTGATTTCTGAAGGCAATTGGTTAATCAGATTTTATTTTGGTGTAACACAATCCTTCCACACTTTTCACATTTTTATTTGCAAACTTTTTGAAAGCTACTATTATACCCTTTTTGTTGTTCTGTCACATAACATCCCAAAATACAAAAAATGTTATTAATGTAATGTGACAAAATGTGAAGAAGTTAAAAGTGGTAAGAAAGGTTTTTGCGAGGCACTGTAAAAAGTCAAGAAATAAAATTACTTAGACTTTGATGGCAGAAGCAAAAGACGTTTACCTCACAAATCAGGCAAATAAATGTCTAAAATACTTAACATGTTACCTGCAGGTGACCTCAGTGATTGAGACACCCTTGGAGCAGGCCTCTGCGTCCATGTAGCACTTGTTATAATAAGTCATGCCGTCAGACGCACACGTGAAGTGGGGCTCCCGCTCACAGCGGTCTCTGCACTTACAAACAGGCTGGCCGTCCCAGATGTCACACTCGGAGCCTTGCTGGGTGCACATGAACTTGTCGCAGGTGGCGCCCTTTGGCATGCCAATGGGGCCCTTGTTGCCCTTGACGTCTATATAGCGTGCCGCCACACAGCTTTTGTTGCCGCAAACGTTAGGGCAGCACTTCTCGAATGGCTCACAGTCCTGAGGTGAGGAGAGGAAAACATGGGGTTTGGACACTGATAACGATGTGGAACAATCATTGTGGTGTAATGCTATGCTAAATAATTAATTAATTATCAGAAGGAAGAAAGAAAGAAAGAAAGAAAGAAAGAAAGAAAGAAAGAAAGAAAGAAAGAAAGAAAGAAAGAAAGAAAGAAAGAAAATTATGTGGTTAGCTATGTGGAAGAGTAAGGTGCACAAAATGTCTTGAAGTGGGACTTTTTCCCCCACTCAGTAAATGTGGTCAAATTAGAGATGTCAACTAATGAGGGGGATGCTGTAAATATGTGTAAATTACATAACAAGATTGATCACATTGTCATGTTTGATTAATCCAAATCAGTGTTTTCAGAAACTGGGGTCATCAGTCTATTACTTTAATTCTATCTTAACTATTTTAACAATGAAACAGGGCTCGTTTTGGAAACGACGCACAGTAATTCAGCATCTAATAATAGCATGGTTGAATTAAAATAGAAAAAAATAATAATAATCTGAAATGTTTTATTACTTATTTCATCAGAATATGGAAGAGATTCGTGCAGCTTAGTTTGTGATTCAGGTTTTCTACTATGATCTCAAAAGACTTTCAACTCGTTCTCATTATGCCGATTATTTTAGCACATTTTGATTTACAGTAACATCCAGGGTTCGCTCACCTGGTCGGATTCACACTCCCGCATGCAGGTGCTCATCGCGTCCACCCAAAGGTTGGGGTTCAGGTCATTGGGACATAGACCTGCGTGAGAGTAAACCACCTTAGCCGCGGACATCATAGGCATCGCTGTCACCCGGCAGTTCGTATGCAGGAGCGCAGTCCAGGAATGTCCAAGAACAAACCAAATCCATCGGGGGAACAGCATCCACCACATCTCGATAGAGGCGGGGTGGGGGGTGGGAGGTAAAGTGGGGGGGCGAAATCAAAACTGGTGAAGTTTAACAAAAAGTGCAACGTTGATAAAAGTCGTCAAGCTGCCAGAAATGTCATTAATTAATCTCAGAATCGTATAGCGAGCGTCCCGGATTGGAGTCCCGAACCGCAGAGTTTCCAGGTCCAGCTGTGGCTCCACGCTCTGCAGAGAGAGTTCGGTTTGAGGCTGACGGTGCTGCGCCCCCCCCTCGCCCCCCTCCAGCTACGGCTACATGAATTACAGTGGCCTGTCGGCTCGCACAGCAAACCCCAGCTGCGTTACAGTCATGGCCAACTTAATTAAAAAAAAAAAAAAATAAAAAAAAAAAAAGAGTTTGCTGTTTCATGAAGAACTGGCCAGACACCTGGCAGCCTTAACCCTTAGCTGGCACAGTTGGTGGAAGGTGGAGGATTATTTTTTTACTCTAAAGGTCTCAAAATGTTACATGAAACTACTCAAGCTAAGAATTTACTAGTTTTAAAAAAGCATTTGGAATATATTAAATTGAAAATGGGTTCATTTTAGATTTCTTTTATAATTTTTTAAATTATTTTTAATTGAATGCTCAATGAATTCCTTAAACAAGCAACCTGCGGAATCTTTCAAGAGCATCTGATTATTTTATATGCTTTATGCTGTGCAGTTTCATATTTAGTTTGGTCGTCTAAGTAAGATATCTCCAGTAGATGACGCAAAATTCACTCCACTCTGTAAGATTTTGATTGATTTCTGCTTTTTCTTAGAATGGTAGTTTTATTTTAAACACGGCTACAAGCAGATACAGTGGATAATCCCCCCTGATTTGAACGTCCTAAACTCTCTGTGATGATATTTTTCACCTCTGACTTCAAAAAGTAATCAAACCAATAAACCATTAAGCACACATTTGTACAGACACGTACAAGTAGATGGTATTATGGGAAGAAAATAGTGTCAAACTCCTTACAGTATTGACAGGCCGGATGAAGAAATTTTGAAATAATTACTTTAAGGGACTCTATAGAAGTGGTGAAAACTTGACCCCATGGCAACAAGTAATGTTCCACATATTGGAAAATTGAAAACAGATCTTGCTCTGTCATGTTCATAAGAGCTGCAACCCTGCAAAATGTTGCAGCCCTTATAACATGAGTCTGTTGAGCAGCTGCATGACATACAAAGCAGCACTCAATTGGCTTTTACGCTGTCAGTGATTTCCGTATTACGTTCTTTTTAACAACAAGGGTAAGATTTTTGGCACTAATAGCTTTTCATACAGAGTAACAAACGTGCACATGCAAACTGAAAGAAGAAAAAAATTAATTTAAAGTGTAGCTGCAGTTTACAGGTGGAGTGTAAACTGCAGCTACAATCCAGCTGCGGTTTACTTCCTCAAAAATAAAATATGTTGTTAATAATTGTCCTATATTAACTCTAAGAAGGCTATACTGCAGTCAACAATGGAGTACTATAGACACCATCTGCTGATAGCACAATATTGACATGCAAGAAGTCACAAGTAGTGCAGACAGCTTGAAGTCATGCTGCGAATAAAAGCAATTCCTGGAAGAGAAGGCTTCCAAACAAACAGCTGGTGTGAATGCTTCAGCTTGTTTAAAACAAAAAGAAAAATTAGTTTGCAATTACTTTCAAACATTGTTTGAAAGTGATATAAAATATATTTTTTCTATATTGTAAAAAAAATATATTTGGTCTCTTACAGATTTCTGCTGTTTTGTTTTTTTGTCAAACATAAATGTTTCAGACCATTTAGAAATGTTTTTACATCAGACAGACAGGATTTTCTGAGTAAATACAAAAACCATATAATTTAAAAAAAAAAAAGCTATCAAAGCCACCCTGGAATCACACAACATAATTAAAGACAAAAACTGTTTAATTACTGCTGGGCCTGTATGAATAAAAAATTAATCTAAAAACAATGAGATGAGGAATTAGGTTATTGACAATTGTCAGTCTAAATCGTCATTTCCAACACTAGCTTTAATAGTAAACAAGACATTTGGAAAATGATCTGACAAGACAAAAGAGGAACTTTATGGAAGTTGATTGATGCATCAGTAAAACTTGCTGTGAGTAACTGAAACATAAATTCTGCTCTACAGGAGAGTCTTGAAGGACAACGAGTCCCTGTGGTCGGGGACAGACAACGGACGGAAAGACGGAAGGTTTAGGAGTGGCGTGGATAAAGTTAGACATAAATTGCTTTAGGTTTAAAGACCTGTGATCTTAAACAGGTTGTTTGCGCTCAAAACATTTCCAGTGTGCAAAAAAATATTTAAACTTCAGACAAAGTGTCTGGTAAAACTGCAACAGCAGAAGTTTGTAAATGGATGGAGAATTTCTCTCATAGATGGCTCTCTGTGGTAATGTTTAAACCTTTACACTTGTTACTGTGTGCATGCAGGGTGCGGTCAGAGATATGGATATTATGCTTCCCAAGCTGGACCCCTGCTGCTCCTAATGAGGCCCGGTGATCTTCAGGCCAAACCCTGCGGTCTCTGTCTGGTCTCTGTTGTCTGTGAGGGAATTCACATGTAAACAGCAGGCGAGACATTTACTGACATAAGGAAATATAGAATCATCAGCCATGAGGCCAAAATCTGTTTATCTAGCTGCTGATATGCATTAGTGACAGGGATTCCGTTATAGGAAAGTGGAACGGCTCACAAATATACAAGTTCAATTGGTTGCAAATGTGCAAACACAGTCAAGCTGTGTTTTCACTGTCTGCTCACCCACTTGTTCCCCCCTCCTCTCCCGTTAGGCCCCCCACCCTTAACCTTCACCCCTCAAGATCCTGCATTCCCAGCATTGTCAACACTGAGGCTACAGGGCATGTAGCATATTGAATCAAGCTACATGCGGGACCCCTGGTGGGGGCCGCTCTATCAGCCTTCAGTCATGTATTGTCTGCAATTAGACCTTGACTTTGACCTTCACAGTGTCTGTGAGCAATCGTAGCTCAGACGCTGAGTCTATGCGGGGTTTAGTACAGTTTTGTAAAGAGTAATGAGCGAAATGAGGATTTCTCACTTTTTATATAACCACAAACTATAATGTATTTTATTTGTTGTTTGTTCCCAAAAGTATTTTTGGGAAATACTTTTTGCTATGTTAGAGAATGACGCTCAGTGACAGAGAAATGAACTTGCCTCGACTAACTCTGACCATGTAGATCCACTGCTTCTACTCCCTGTGCTGGATGTCTAGATGTCTTATTATAGGTCCATTTTAAGCTTAATAAAAGTGTCTAATATCAAAACAAAGGAGAGGGACACATCCGGCCACAGCACAGCTGCAAGCCTGGACATCCAACAGAAACACAGCGAGGCCAGAAGACGGGCCATGCTTAGCTTCGTCCTTTGTATGAAGGTGCAGTACTCGCGACCCTCCGTGTAGATTTTGTAATATTTGTCCTCTGCAGATTGCATCACCTGGACATCTGGTCACCGCGTGAACACTGATGTCTTCATTTCACAGATACAGCAGTGACGATGTGACTGTAAAGTAGGTGCTGTTTGTGTTCTTTAAGTCGGACAGGGAACACAACAAAACCTCATGTTCTGCAAGATCATTCCAGGGTCACACAACAGTGGAACCCAACAGTGGGTTGTTGTGCAGATGCATGTGACAACTGACTGAACATGCAGGGCACCCTGCAGCTGGAAGGTGGCGCAATTCCTGCAATTCAACAAACTCTTCTAAAATGCTCAGGTCTTCAAAATAATTATGAGCACTGTAGCTTAACATTAACCTGCTGCATCTATTCCCAACCCGGTTAGTTGTGCGTTTAGCATTATTACTCTGTTGTAACAAAAATGAAAAAGGGCTTACGCAAACTAGCTAAATCTCATAAATGCGTCAGTTCTACAATTTCAGACGAAATCGACAATCAGCTGGTTGGGACTTAAACACAATGGGTGTGCTAACAGAATAATAGTGCAAAACATGAATAGAAATGTTATTTTGTTGCTTTCTTTTTAAACTGGTGTGATTAAATGTCACTTTGTGGATTAAGAAATATACACTATACAAATAGTATTTTTGCACCAAAATATTCTAAATTTCTCTATATTTAAATGTTTAGCTATTAATTGAAGTTTCTCATTATTTGTTTGAAAAACTGATGCAGATCATGATCAATATCTATACAGTTGATACGTTGTTAAAAATATTCTGAGCTTGATTAGTGGCAGATTGAACAAGGTAACTTTGAAAATCCCAGCAGTGATGTTGAAGTTATGTTGTCTGAAATTACTCAAATAAAAAATGGTCAATCTTCTGTCTGAATGAAAAGGAATACAAGGAAAAATGACATAAAATACAGTCCATTTAAAATAAAGGATGAGGAAAACAGATTTGTTTCATTTACCATGCTTTATCAAAGAACAGTTAAAGGTTTCCAGAACAAAATCACAATTTTAACAGTGCCTATTTATTAGATTTTTTGTACATGTATACAGGTCCTACTGTATATAAAAATATCAGACTCTGGATGCATAGGTTAATTTCAACTGTGTTCTGTTTTTTTTAAATAATGTGCAACCAACAAGCACAACATAGGCATCCCCTTTTCACAAAATCAAATTTTCCTAAAAAAGAAAAAAAAAGAAAGCTTCACTTAGCACACATTGTTTCATTCACAATGTCTGCTTTGTTACTTCAAGCTCCAGCTTCTCATGCGTGGCATGACTTCTCTTAACGTCGTCCCGCTCTTCTTACTCAAACACGTTCCTCTTCCTTCACACATTGCACTTCAACAAAAGCATTTCGGATCTTTCGGTGATGAACTCCTGCACAACTGCAGATTTTTTTTTGACACAAAACAAACAAAAACAGGCCTAACTGGTAAGTAAAAAAAAATATACACAAACACTACTTAAAACCCAAATTAAAACAAAGAGTTAGAGGCTCAAGTATATTCAGAGAATTAAACTCTCACCACAGGGTAAGACGCTGATTGTAAGACATGTTTAGTGTCCATTTGCTGAACTTTAAACAGGAGCCCCAGCAACATGTTAACATAGGCAGCATAAACAAATCTGCTATCTAACACAAGTGAATGTCTTTAGAGTAAATATGTATTTTCTCAGTGTTCAAGATATTCTTCAAGTCAAATTCAAAGTGAACTTTTTAAATTGTCAAGCTAGAAAAAGTGTCAAAGGCAAATGTTAGTTTTGAAATAATAATAAAAAAAGGACCAGAGTGGCTTTGAACAGCAGAACTGTAGCCTTGTGGTAGATATTGATGTTATGCGTAGTCAACATGAGCAAAGAATATCATGGCCAAGTTCCAAGAGAAAACAAAATCCGTATGTTTTCCTTTAGCATTTGTGAAAAAACAAAAATGAAAACAAAGCTACTTTCTCCTCTAAAGCAGTGATAGGTTAGTTAGTGACGTTATCATCTTTGCTGGCTAGTTCGGTTTCTTTCTTCCTTTTTTTTGGTCTCAATTCTAAATCGACACTAAACAAACTGACAGAAATCAAAAAAATATTCAACAGACGGCAGGATTTAAACATTTTAAGTTGAAACCTCATACACATTTGCTTTGCCACCAGAATGCAAGATGCGGCTCTGCTCTGAAAATTGAAGTATGATTCTGGCTGCTGAACATAAACAAGTAGCAGCAATGTAGTGTTATGTTGAAAAAAAACACAGCTCCTGTGTTATTCCTTCACCACAGTGTACAGCTGAATTATTTCAAAAGCAGGAAGTTTTCATTATATCATCTCTGAGGGGATGCAGATGAAAATATATGTTTATTTGAGGCCAATAAATGTACTACTCCTAATTAAGTGAGATAAACTTTGCTTTCATTTGGCTAATAACAGATATCATCGTCTGTGAGAAGACACTATGGTTTATGCAAAGAGCATGTGTGCACAACCAAGACTATCGGATATGACTGTAGCTCATTCTGTCAGAAGCTAAAGTTGCTGTGTGGTCCACTGTGCTGCAGCTCATCCGGCATGGTGGTCTGATGATGATCTTGTGTTAATCCTTCCTGATGTCCTCTTGGCCAGTTTTCCACAATAAAAACTTGTCCTTATAAGGCGATCGCAGAATCCAGCCCGTTAGGAAGACAAGCCAACGTCCCCCTCTGTTGACCCACTTACGCCTTGGCACAAAGTGCAGTGGGAGGATACGAGAAAGAGGAAAAAAGGAGGGTCAAATACGTTGCACATATTCCAGGATACCATGCATCAGCTTTCACCTGGAACTGATTCGGGTACACCAACGCAGCAGCAGCAGCAGCAGCAGCAGGGCCAGAAGAGGACAGGAGGAGGACAATAGCTACAGTTGTACAAACAAATCCCAGCTGGAATATTGGTCAAACATCAAAGCTGAACAAAGCTAGAACAAAGGAGCCGGGCAGGGCGACTGTCTGAGGTTTGCTCGAGGGAAGCTACAGAAGCCCGTGGTCGTCAGGGAGACCTCTGGGTCTGGGTTTGCTTCAGTAAGTGAGGCGAGAGGCCTTCATGTTGTAGCAGGGCCTGTCTGTCAGGCTCCCCGTACCAGAGAACAGGGACAGGCCTTCTGCTTTCTCCAGCACAACCTCCAGCTCCTGGAAGTCCTGCAGCCGAGCCACATCCTTGTCCTGAACAGGAAGGACAAATCAGTTGAAATAAAGAAATCGCTGCCTTATAAAAACACCAGTTCATTAATGACAATGTTGTCTTGAGAAAGAAAAGCCTGGTGCAAGTTTCTCAGTTATGAGTTACCAGCCTTGGAAAAAAAAACTTACATGAGGACAATTTAAGCTGACTGGTCTTTACAGGAGAGTAAAAAAGTTTTAAATTAAGGTTGAGTTACAGCAGTAATATTACTGACGTAATAGACTTTTAGGACGTTTGCCTGTGGCTGTGGAGGAGCCATTTAAAAGTCTTAAATGATTAAATAAAAAATCTTCAGAATTTTTTAATCCAATTTTTTAATCAATTGCTTCAATAATTGTTAGTTGCAGCCCTAATTTCAATACACTTCGACTTGCAGACAGAATTTTTCTTCCACTATACATGTACAGTAACGCATGAGGACATGATCCGCAGCACAACCCGTCTCTGTCAGCTGTACCTTTCGTAACATGGTGTTTGGCAGCTTGCGGATCTTCTCCACATGCTCAGCGCTGATGTCCAGCTCGCGGCAGCAGACTCTCAGGAGGGAACGGTAGGTGAGCTCCTGACGATCCAGTTCTACTTCGATGAAGTCGTTCTCCCGTGCATTTGGGTTCTGGATTCGAACCTTCAGAACCAACTCTAAAAGAAAAGAGCGAGTGATACCTCCTGATTACGCTCACAATACGGCATATTTCACAGAACGGGACCTCAGGATTACTGAGTCACCGGTTTATTATCGTCATGTACTAACAAAGCGGCCTTGTCGGACCAGATAAACTTCTCTGCATATTAGTTTCTATGGTAGGGGTCAGAGGTCACAGTAGGTGATGTTACACCCACTAAGAGCCTTTTCTGCTTCAACAAGTAGGACGCTGTATATGTGGGATCTTCAGTATTTTGTCCATATAAAAACTAAACAACAAACAAGCAGCAGTTTAACCCACCTTGTACATTAACAGGAAAGGTGCTGGTGAAAAAGAAAGGCTGAAACGCTGGCATGGGCCCGTTGGCCTGGTTGTAGCTCAGCTGCTGTGGAACAGACTGCTGCCGGCTCATGGTGGGGTTGGCGGCGGCCACCGGAGCCTGAACCTGTGCGCCGCCGCCGCTCAAGCTTGGGCGCGGCGAGGCCAGCGGAGGCGTGCTCACCGTACCGTTGTGGGCCACCATGTGAGGGTAGTCGGCATGGTTGACCAGGTGAGGCTCCACCGAGAGGTCGATAGGCACCGTGTGGTTCACAGCAGTGTGGCTGTGGGACGAGGCCACGCTGGGCGACACGCCGTTTTGCTCAGGCACAGGAACGAATTCGGCGGCTGGAGGTTGGCTGTGATTGACGGCGGGGCTTGGTGGAGGGCCGGGCCCGTCGCACACCATGCTCTGGGGTTTCTGGAGCTCGTCGGTGGAGGACAGCGAGGCCGAATCGCTCTGCGTGTCTTCGGTGTAATCTCTAGAGCCGTTCCGTGTGAGGGGCTGGGTTTGGAGGATCTCTGACTTATTTTCCATCTTGGAATACATGAAGGGAGGGTTGGAGAGGTAATTTGGGATGATTGGTAAGTCAGGCTCCTTCACCTCAGGCACTTCCTCCACCTCAACTATAAAAGTGCACAGACAATCATTAATTATTAAAGGGTTGGCATAATGACAAAGACGATACTTTAATAGACAGATGTATTCAAATAATGGCATGGAGTTTAACTGAACATAGCAAAAATTGGAACATGATAAGAGCAAGAAGAACATAAAAAAGATAGAACCTCCCAAGAGTCTCTTGATCTCTGGTTTAGATGTAAGCTGAGAGGCGAGCTCCTCTTTAGCCGTGAGGATTTCTTTGTCCGCTCCACAACTGAGTAAGTAGGACACGATGTGCTTATGGTTCCTCTTGCAAGCCCAGTGCAGGCAAGTCCTGGTGGAAGAAATCGAAAAGCAAAACCGCTTATTCCATCCATTCATGCTCTGCAGCTTCTTTGTTAAACAATCTAAGAAAAATATGTCTACGTTTATTATTCAAAAACAAACATGCTGCTTTTAGACCATGAAACCTGGAAATCTAATATATCCGGATGGTGCAGTGCAGACGAGGTATGTCTAAACTGAAACTAAAAGTATCATGTTTAATTAAAAAGAAAAGAAAAAAGCTCGCACTGTAATGCCAGCCATTCTTTCCAAACTGGAAAGAATTCATTATCTCGAGGTATTTTTTAACATTATGCTATACAAACATCTAAGATAAATATTAATTTTCTTTCAAGTAAAATTTCCTAATCCTTTGGGATTATTGGTAAACATCATGTAGTTTACCAGAAGTGTTTGAGAACGCTCTACAGTTCAATCATTTATATTGCAACACAGTAATGGGAGCCACATTTCAGGTAAACTTTTTGTTTTGCAGAATAAGTTGTTTCATTTAGAATTTGGTCATCAGAAACTTTTTTTAACGTCACTCAAAGTAGACAATTTTTCTTGCCTATATAACATTTATATTCATCAGTCTCATCTCGTTTCATGCTTTTCATGTTTTTCAGATTAATAGTAATGCATGCAATCACATCAGGCAAGTAAAAAAAAACATTTCTCCATCCAAAGTTTTAAACAAGGATTCATTTCATTAATTAAACTATTGCATTTTTTTTTCATTTGATGTCAGGGACTTGGAAAAAATTATATTAAATTATACTCGTTTTTTCAACATAGGTTTGCAACATGTATTTTGAGCTAAACAACCAACAGTCAACCTGTCTATTTATTTAGTTTTCACATTTATGGACATTTACATTTTCTTAAAAATACTGCTTAATTTTATTCTTTACATCTAATTCTTTAAGTGTGCAACTGAGTTTGGCTTAATGTATTTTAGCATCAACAGGTGAGCCTCAATAAATGAGCCCACATGACAGGTTATGGTTTAATAAATGATACATATCTTTACATTTCAACAATTAATGATTATGGCTTACAGTTAATGGGAACCTGCAATCCAGCTTCTCGGACAATTGGGAAAATTCAGAGGATCAAGTAAAATAAATAAATAAAACTTAATAAAGAAATGCTAATGTTATGGCCACACTCTTGGCTATTGACTGCTGTCACAAAGGTTCACTCCTAAAGAAGCTGGTTGGTAGTAGTGTGGTAGAAAAGGTGCGCAAACAGGGATATTAGAGGGTTTAGGGGGAGATTTACAAGACGTATCCAGGATACGAGCTTCAGCTGTGGCATCCCTTGCATCAAGACACACACCTACACACACGCTTGTCTTATCAGGACTAAAGAGCTGTAAGTTATTGTAGCAATTAAATTTTACTCTACCCCGATTACACTTGCATAATTCACAGTGTGAATTATGCAAGTGTCAGAGGTCACCACAATACCCACCGTTAAATAGATACAAATCTGCAGTACATGAGAACATTGTCCTACATGTTTCATTGTCCTCCCTGAGACACTCCCACTTGTGCCAGCTTGGCAGAAGTAGCTAAAAAGTTCCTGCGAACAAAGTTACTGCGAACACTACTTATGTAATTATCTGATTATATGAGGAAGCAACCTCTACTTCTATTATCTGTAATCTATAACAACTGCAATTAAAAGAAAAACAAATCCCAGCAATAGAATTATGTCTAATAAACATTTGAAATAAATAAATGTGAACATTTTTCATTTTAATGGCTGAAATAAAAACTTTTATCTGATTTATTGAAATGCACCTGTTACCATATTCGATCCAGCTAGGTCAGTCTTTATAGCATGGCTGTCCACCTCCTGCCCTCAAGAACCAGCCTCTCCTTTAACTCAATCTCAACATGTCAAAGTTCTGCAGAGGCCTGATAATTCGCCATTTTTTGATCCAGGTGGGTTGAACCAGCGAGAAAACGTAAATGACACCAGCCCTGAAGGACCGACTCCAGATGGGGACGGGACAGTTTCGCTGTAGAAAATAATACATTTGAAGTCATGAATCCTCATGAAAGCAGAGGGATAAAGGGGCATTTCGACAGACTCGGAGCAGCAAAAGGGGGAAAGGCTGACTGGTTAACAGGCTTAGTGCCGCCTAATAGGATAACACTGACCATTTTTATCCCTACAACGACGCACTGGGCTCCGTGACTCCAAGAGGGTTTCGATTGGTGAAGCCAAACACAACAAAAGTCCGTCACAAACTGCGGTGATTTACTAGAAACACTTACCACCCGTTGATCTCGTTCTGTGAATTAACATTCACCCCGCTCTCCACCAGCGACCGCACTTCGTCGATATCCCCGATGGCAGACGCTTCTCTCAGTCGCTCCTGTAATTCTTTATCCAACGACGTCGTGGACATTTTGGCACAAGCAGCTAGCCGAGTGAGACCATAGGACGGCGAAAGTGGCTCGCCAATAATATGGTCTTACACTGTGTTAGCTAGTAATGTCCACACGGGTCCGGCTGAGAGACTTGGTCAGCTAAGCGGCTAACCTTACCTACTAATGGCTAGCCTGACAGGGGATGCTAGCTTGTGACAACAAATAGCTCCGGCTAACGTAACTTCGTTTTGAGGAGTTCTTCAGACCCTCAGACTGGAGTTAAACACTCGACATTCAAATATGGTGTTAGTGCATGTCATACTACCAATGACTACACCCTGGCCGGGTCATTCAGACAGTAGTGACGGCGTCTTGTCAGTCTCAAACACCGCCGCCTGTTCGTCGAGTCGGACGGGTTAGGATGTGACAACATTAGGCTCCCAGGTAGTTGGTTCCACGTTCTCATATTTTAGCTCAATATACTGTTGCTACATTAATTGCCATTTTTCACAACTTTGTCTGCTTAACAAATAAATCTGATTCTTAAAATAAAAAAACGAGTTAAATTAGCCTATTAAATATACACATGTATAGGTATCTTTTAAAAAC